>LQRL01006853.1:0-12741 GCA_001703475.1 Hydroides elegans
TATATATCCAAATAAACAGTTTTACCATTTTTATGATTGTTTGCGTCGGTTCAAAATGCTTCGAATTATATTCGGCCTGACCTTGACCTAAAAATAAAGCCATTTCAGCCGGGATCTGTTTCTTTAATCACTTTTTTTCGTGGCTGACACTTTGGCTTACTTAGCTGACTTGGCTTACTTGGCTGACAATAAAGAAACACGACCATTGTACTGATATGCCGGATAAATTATTTGCTTGCCCATATCTGTAACCAGAATTGCCCATAACCAGAATTTTCGATTTTAAGGACATGCTACGGTTTACTTATACACTATAGATGTATACATCAAGGTGGCATATCTAAACCATTGAATAATAGCATCAACATTAATACATGAACAAGCGCTCTATGAACACAGGAACACTTATTCCGTCATACCTTTTATAATCAGGTTGCACATGCAGAGCACTAATGTAAATAATACTAAGGCAATTAATCACATTTACTGTTTGATTGTTACGTAGGTCAGCCTGTATCCACTGCCCAGGGATTGGCACAAAAGGACGCCATCCATAGTCGTCATGAAGACGGCCCCGAGCAGGTCCATATGAGGAATCTGAATATAGAGGACCCATGACAAAATAAATCATCTTTTGTTACAAGAAAAATACTTAAATAGCTATTACAACACAGAAATACTAGTGATAGAAAAATAATATTTTAATTACGAGACACAATTACTTTAAGAATTTTAGAATCACATACCTACTTATACTAAACAATCAATTTTTCTTGCTTTGATAAGAAAATCACTAAAAAGAGTACATCAAAACTACGACGAGTCATTAGCATTTAGCAGTATAACAGCAAAGATACGGTTTTGAAAAAAATCATAAGACTAGTCAACTTTTGTTTGAATGTGTAAAAGAAAACACTTAGGAACTATAACATCGAAACCACGTAGCTGTTGAAGAGATGGCTCAGGAAAAAAATAGAGAAAATTAAAAATTGGCGTCCAATATCGCTACTAACAGTAGACTATAAGATATTGAAAAAATGTATTGCCAATAGAATATTTCCCCTTCTAACTTCAATAATAAACTCAGACCAAACAGGGTTTATAAAAAGGTCGTTTTATAGGAGAGAACAAACGATTGATTGACGACCTCTTACTTTATGCAAAACGTGAACAAATCGAAGTGCTTCTTCTTGATAGTTTAAGATGGTCATTTATTTACAAAACCCTTCGTGAATTCAATTTTAGACCAAACATATCCTCCTGGATTAAACTCTGCTATACTGAAATTTTTAGTACTATTATAAACAAAGGTTCAACCTGTGGCTGGTTCAGTCTTCACAGGGGAGTACGACAGGGTTGCCCACTGTCTACAATCTTATTCATGTTATGCGTTGAAATTTTGACAGAAATAATTCGCACAAACAACGAGATTAAAGGCATAGTTATAAATGGTAAAGAACTTAAACTGTCACAACTTGCCGACGACACGACCTCTATATTGGGAACTGTGGAGCTATTTAGAATTACGCTTTTTTTAGAAAAAATCTGGCCTACGTTTAAATAAGTCAAAAATTAAGCACTCCACACTTATAAATGATTATGATAAAGGCGGACTTAAGGCCCCAGATATCCAAAGTATGCAAACATCTCTAAGATTAGTATGGATAGGAAGAATTATTCAAAATTAAAAATAGGCCACAGTGGCTAACCATTATGTTTCCAATATGGGTGGGCTCTCTTTTTTATTACATTGTAATGTTTATATGCAACACTTACCCTATATCCCCCTTTCTATTGTGAGATGCTCTCGTGGTTTCAAGAAATTTTTCCTCCGAATGAGATAGCTAAATATGTAATATGGAACAATAAAGACAAAGTAATTAATGGGAAGAGCCTGTTCTGGAAATCGTTTTTGAGAAGAACATAATAACCATCAGTCAGTTATCGATACAAAATACCGATTTAATGGATCTCAACGATATTCGAAACCATTATGGTATAGAAATTTTATAGAAATTTTAAAAATATTATGGCCTTTTCTCAATCATAAAAAGAACATTCAAAGACTTCAAGACTCACACATTTATAAACACAGATTTTCACGTAAGTAAACACGGAGCACTTATAAATACTAAAATCACAAAATCCAAAAGGTTCTATATTGAATATCTAAAAGATATAGCTCAGCCCCCGACATGTATTTCTTTTTGAAAAAAACGTCTCAATCGACGAATCCATTATATATGCGAGCATGCGTTTCATACGAAGCGCCACAAAAGAAAGTAAACTTGTTGCATTCCATCATAAAGTTGTGCATAATTATGTTGCCCATAATGCTAATATGAAAAATAGAATATGAAAGGAAATGAGAATTGTAAAATTGCAAAGAGACAGAAACTATCTTACACTTGTATGCCAATTGCCCATAAACTGTAAAGCTGTTAAAGCAAGTTCTTCGAGCTCTGCGTAAACATTGTATGAAAGTTATTGATTTTATATTTTGAAATAGCAACAAAGCCGAAACATTGATTTTTCTTATAATAAAACGGCTAATATGGCCATCTAGATTTCACGACACCGAATTGAATGTCTATGGAATTATCTCTGAAATAAAATTGAGAATAAAAATTGAAAAGGAAAGACTACCAATCCGATCATTTAATAAAACATGGAATACATATATCCATTTACTTGACATGGAATCCTAGCTCCTTAATTATGATTACCATCCATACTAGCTAAACGATACATAGCATATTGATAAAAAAACAGCAACGTGTTCCCCAAAACATGTAGATTGAAAGAATGAATGATTACATGTTATTTTCTGAGTGAATTAGTTCTATATAAGAAGAGAAAATATGGCTTGAGTACCAACGGCTGTTGTTTTTTGGTACCTTTGCCAGTATAACTCAGCAGCCTCTCAAAACTGAATGTATTAATATTATTAAAAATTAAATGTATAAAATATATTTATTTTAATATATGAAACTCGAATTGATAGTTTTTCATGTTTTATTTGTCTCATATAGAATAATGCAAAGACAATGTAAATCAAAGGTCAATACGTTAAAGTGAAACTATAATAATTCATGTGTATAAAAGATGTAAACATTTGTAAATCGATTATGTATATCGTGATTGAACTAGATAGAAAACAACAAATACATAATGTTGATTATTGTTTATTGTGAAATATTAGTGTGCATAATTGTGAACTGTATACTATGTAAATGGAAATGAAGGGGGCTGCCCAGTTATATTGAAAAAATAGGGTATGCCCCGCCACAGAAAACAAAAAAAAATATACATTTATTTGCTATGCACGCCTTATTTCAGTTCAGCTGTTGAAATCTCAGATAATTCAATGTTGTGTAAATAGATCAATACATGTTAGTGTGATTTTGCAATGAGTTAGGAGTGCAAGACAATATAGTAAGTTTATTTTATTGATAAAGTAAACAGACAAATGGTAACGATCACATACGTCTGATTAAACTGAACTAGCAAATTACATACTCAGTTGATCATCTGACGTCACAATTTTGCATTTAAAAACATATTAATTTCTACGAAATACTAAATGTAATGTTTATATATATATTTGATCTAAATAGCAACGCAGTCTTAATGCTACACCTCAAATAACTATGTCATGTTAAATAAACAGTATAAATTAAATAAATACACACCACAGTTGATGTTTTAAAGTGGAAAAAATATATTTTTGGTATTTTTTTTTCATTTTTATATGTGTTTGCATGCAAAAAAAACTCATATTTGAATATCATTTGTAATTTCCAATCAATTTTCAAATCATTATACATGGCTGTGATAAGATTCAATTTCAAACTAGAAAAACATAACACTTCATTCATAGCATTTATATGCATTTATATGTTATGTTACGCTTCTACAATTGTACTATGAACGTATTTATTCTCAACGGCTTTCCCGAAAATTTAAGAAACTTGTTAAACCGCAACAATACCGTTAACAATAAATGAAACTAATATAGGTTGAAACCAAGTTCGAAAACTAAGAAACGGCTATCAAAGAAATACGTCATAAGAATCATATGCATAACAATTACATTTAAGAAACATGTTAAACCGTAACAATATGGTTCATAATAACTGGAACTGACATTGGTTGAAACCAAGCCCGAACACTAAGAAACGGCGATTGAAGAAGTACGTCATAAGAGCCATATGCATAACAATTAGATTGAAGAAACACGTTAAACCGTAACAATATCGTTCACAATAAATTAAATTGATATAGCTTGAAACCAAGCTCAAAAACTAAGAAACGACCATTAAAGAAATACGTGCTAAGAGCCATATGCGTAGGATTTAATTGCCCTCTTTCAGTCGAGTATAAACTCATTATCGTGCATAAACAGCTGTCAGCGTGCAATTAAATCACACATATATGGATTATCATGACGTATTGTTACAGTAAATCAACTCCATGCTATGTTGAACTAAAGTACTTTTTTTTTAAATATGACATGTCATAACACTTTTTGGAACCACAATGACGCTTATACACACAGTGCATTTTCGTCGCTTAGAAGCTGTCGTGTACCCTTTCTTTAAGCCTTCAATTGCAAGCTAAAACGTCAATTCCAGGTAAACATACGAACAAAATAAATATCTTTAACAGGTGTTACTTTTCACAGAAATATTCAATGACTTGTCATAACTTAGATATTTGTTTCCTTCAATACTATTTGCAAAATGGTTAATGTATATTAGAATAGTGATTAATGTAGGTGAATCGACAAATCACAAGACATTTTTTTTGTAATTTTGGACATGCAAGAGTACGTTATATGTAAATTAGTGGATGATTGAAATAGGCAAATGCGTATACGTGATTTGTTTACATCACATTTTGTTTATCCCTTCTTATGATATGAATCTGCTGGTTGATTTTATCATGATAATATGAGTATTTTTTAAAATACATATTCAATATTTATTCACTATATTTCGATATATTTTACGAATATATCCATAAAAGCATTTCAATCATTAAGTAACATTGCACACCTGCACACTTCAAGGCAGCTTTTAACGATTCACAATTTCGAGGAAAAGTGATACTTACATTATTTTGCCAAAGAGTTTTTTAGACCCCGGGAGATTCATTTGTTGTCCAACTAAATCCTTCAAAATCTAAGCATCGTCGTATGGACAAATCGTGCAAGTACCGAAGAAACCAATGAGCAACATGGAATTCCTATACGAAGTCCCAACAAACCGTGGAACAATTGCCAGAAATATGCTACCATTCTAATCATGGCATGATTGAATTCATGATTAAATTGTAATAACAACATTCATATGTTTCTATAATTAGGACTATTCACCATTCAATCATACCATTGATTGTAACGTAAAAGTGGTAGGAAAGCCAACATTTTAAGACACGATTGAAATTATATGGGTTAAGGTTCAATATTTTATACCTTTACTTATTTGTTTGATTTTAAGTTTTTATTTCAAAATCAAAATCCTAAATCAACATATCCAGCATAGTCCGTCGAACATATTATGCATTCAATGCCGCAAGTGTCTTAATTGTTTCGCTATTCCCCGTTTCTAGATTGAATGGTGTGTATTATTCATATAACCTAATATACTAATATTAAGCGAAGGGACAACCCATAATTGCCCATCTCCATCCTCCCAAATCAACGAACTCAAGCATGGTCAGACGAACATATCTTGCACTCAATGCATGACCAAACACATGTGCAACCTTGGAATCATAATCCCAGTTTCCCGCAAACCTTTTACCCGCCGCCGCAGCCAATGTTTCCGAGTCCCAATTAGGATCAATTTCCATTCCGTCGCCATCGATGCTAATTGTTAGATAGTACAGTGTGACCCATCCGGAGTCTGTTCCGGATCCTTGCGTGGTCACACCTGTCAGCGTCCGGATTTCACCTATTGTGTTATGATATTGAAAAATTATCTTTTTATGAACAATATTTTCTGAAACAATTTTAGAAGGTGCGACCTGAGTGAATACTTAACGTTTTGCTGATTAGAACCGATAAAATTAAATCGGTTCAAAGCGGCAAGGCACGTCCTCATGACATACATCATTCACGTCAGTTTACCTAATGATGACGATTTAAGGTGTGTCTTACAGATCAGGGAAAGACACATGTATTATGTGAAAGCTGTAAAGCATATTTCGAACGGGGTCCCATATAACTATAACAACCGATACTGTATATTACAAATTGGTATACATCGGAATAGAAATAGAGTGCAAATTAAGGTGGAGAGAAAACATCATTCACTTTTTTGTGTTGATAGGATTTGCAAGTAACCACATTATGCATAATCTTACATGAGGCTCTTGTAATATTCGTATATATAACCTGGCTCAATAACCATGTGACACAAAAAGTTTTAAGTCAACTTTTGCACGTAAAGCGCGCAATATATAATTGTACCTATACTAAATTGTTACTCAATAAAGCATAACATTAGAAGGATATTGCAAACAATCGTGATTTATATTAGCTTTGTGTGGTTACACGAACGGCTAAAAATTAAAAAAGTACCTGTATCCACTGTCCAGGAATTGGCAAAAAAGGACTCCAACCGTAGGCGTCAAGGAGTCGGCTCCGAGAAGGTCCATGTGAGGAGTCTAGAAATATACAGTAAACAGTTAAACATGAATTTGAAACGTGAACACCACGTTCTTTATTTACTGAGAAAAACAATGCATCGATCGTATGAATAAGACAAAAACCAAAACTATGGCATGAAAATTGGAGAGAATTAATCGGTAGTATGCACTATTTCATCTGAAAAGATTGGCATAATATATTTATTATTTTTATATTTATTTCGAAGAAACATAGCTTTCAAAGTATCACCAACTTGGGTTAGTGATACATTATCAATAACTCATCTTTAAATTAAATTCAACGTAGCATCGCCGAGCTAATTTGATTCAAATGCAGTATTGGTTAAACCCAATTCGATGATGAGATAGTCGTTGTCCAAATACAATATATAAAACAACATACTGAAAACTCATCGACACAATTAAAGTTTTATTCTATGCACAAATATATATCGTTCAAATATTCGAGAAGTGACAAATAAATACTAAGTTCCTAATATGTTCAATGAGTTCAAATTTGGTATTTAGAAACGTCGATAAGAATGTGCTGAGAATGTGACAGTAAATTATATAGACAAATGCATAGAATATAAATCGTACGGGACGATGCAGTGAGTGCAGAGTCTTGTATCCCATATTCGCTGCTCGATATGAGGTCAAAGGTTACGGAACACGCGATTGGACGAATATCTGTAAATATTTAATATGTAAAAAAAAAACAGGTTAAAACAGCTGAAAAATAATATTTGTTTGAACATAACCTTAATGTTTGTATTATTACTAAAATGTTTTTATAATTGATATGTCATCGAAAGACTTTCAATAACAGTTGTTTTCCAATAACTTACAAATGAGCATTCATGAATACATATCATTGCACATTTCGTACTTATTGGCAGTCAAATAAAAACATTTACCTATACATGTGGTTCCTGCATCTTCAATCAGGAATCCGAATGATGCAAAAAGATCGCATACATGTGTATCACCACTTTTACGAATGTTGACTGCAACACACGAATTATTCTGTCGACATGTCAACACGCATTGTAATTTGGTTGCGTATCGAAACAGAGCAAACTTTTCCGCATTATTTTGGTGTCCCGGATGAATTGGATATATAACGGGTTGATTCGAATACACTATTCCGGTTAATTGTAGTATAAATGATGCCAATGTTATATGCCTCATGATTATGGTCAGGTAGCAATATACGATGTTTATTACCAAAATGATATTCCAACAATAATTTTTGATTCTTTTATGTAAAACAGCAGCTTTGAACAATGATAATTTAGTGATTCGGCTTCTGTGTTGCTTCGCGTATAAATAATATTCTTTCGAATCGACATGTCTTTTCTAAGAAATATAATTCAATACTCTTCCAATAATTCTTGAAAAGAACACCCTTAAACACATAGTCATAATTGTTCTACAAGAAATTTCACAATCTATTCATTTGCTCGCAAAACAAGCTTATGGCATTAAAAATCATGAATCAATATTGATTTATGTTTTTTTTAATTTGTCAGTTTTTATCGATAATAACAATATATTCATTTGCTCGCAAAACAAGGTTATAGCATTAAAAATCATGAACCAATATTGATTTATGTTTTTTTTTTGTTTTTTAATTTGTCAGTTTTTATCGATAATTATAATTGGAGCTTCCAGCCTATACAAGGAGCTATGTGAAATAGGATATATCCTTACTTCAGGCTATGTTAGGCATTACGAATTCCATCGATATTGTTTTAGCATTTTTAGCATTATGGCATTTCGTGAATCTTTTCAGAATGGTTAAGGTAACAACATTCTATCGAACTTTTAAGGCGCCACTGTCTTAACAATTGTTCATTTTCTAATGCCACGCATTGTTTTTCCGCTTCATAATCATTAAGTATCAGATGTAAAAGGAGTACGTATCGATTTATTTTTGTGAAATCTCTCTCCTTCGGAGAAGTGTTCCTTGCAGGCATTTTCTCAGATTGTACCAAACAAAATATTTGTTTTTATAACGGAATAAATAAAGATTATTTCGCACAAAATTTACTCTGTTGTGCTCAACTTAGTTTTAAATATTCCATACTAGTGTTTTTAACTTTCATTTGAGGGCATGCAAATTATAAATAATCAATTCCTTCTGAAAACGTTTTGATGGACACGGTTTCCAAATTGTTCTCGCTGGCAAACAACTTTTGCATGAAAATTTAAAACAACATCACTTCAAGCTACAAATGTTATGGTTTTTTTGTCAAAATGAGTCATATTAAACAAGTTTCTAACAAACAATAATAGTTATTATTATGATAAATAACAATTAAGCGCGAAATGAGAATTGATAAAAATGATAATGACCTATCACAACAAGAAACTAATAAAAATAACAATATCGTGTGTAAACGAATATCAGAAATATTGTATATTCGAATGTCATTTTGCAATGCCAATTATTATCAGTACAGTATTACATTCGAACTCTTATTCAAAGGGTATTTAATATGATATCTTTATAAATATTCACACTTTGCTCGATAAAGAAAGCAGCGTTCTACACGAAACAATGTCGGTACAAAATATAGATATATCACGGTTTTGTTTTCAAATCTCAATTTATAAGGTTTATGTCATAGATTTCGCCTACAGAATTATTCTTTGTGGATATACAACACACCCCATGCAGACAATAAACAAATATATTGTTTTGATAAGGGAGAGTTTCATAATCAAAGTCAATATTGTACGGTTTATTTTACCGATTGTGTCTGCAGAATGACTACTATTTGGAATGTCACTTATTTATTAATTAACTTAAGAATCGTTACGCATATTTGCATACTGAATATTATTATTGTTATTTTATTTGTTATTTCTATTGTTATAAATAAAAGCTCGATTGACATAATATCAATAAACGATTTTATTTATTTTGATATGCAGGTCACATATCTAATTTTGACGTTTGGAATGCAGAGCGCCCGAGGAAAGAATCAATTTATATAACAACGACAAACTGCTTTCGTCTATTTTTTTTTACAAATTATGTGACGTTAAATAATAATTGATGATTGTACACAAATCATGAATGAAATCATATAACAAGATCATATAAGTAGAGAAAACTTGTCCGTAATGATTTTAATATATTTTTTTTCATCGCTATCTTTACTATTCATCTGAATAAAAGTTGATATGTTAATTATTGCCAATTATTGACAAATTGACAGAGCAAAAGGTGCCAAGACCGCTAAATACACTCATGCTGCTATACTCTGATCGCTAACAACGTTAATGAATTCATTATGAATACACGTGTTGCTATGCTCTTTTCGCTACAAAATTGAATATGTGCCTCATGAATGCACCCGTGCCGCTACACTTTGATTGCTACCAATTTAAATGTGTGCATTTCGAACGTATTCGTGATGTTACATTTTAATTTTTATCAATTTGGATGAATGCATCTTAAATACACACTAACCCAGCATAGGTTGGCTTCTATAAAAGTTAAGGTATATCATAATCGAGCATTAAGTAAACGATGTTGTATTATGCACACTGTTTAATTTTTAGAATTAGTCAACGCAACTATATCTTGTGAATAAGGTCTAATGTGTATTTACATTTATAAAATAAGAATAGTGTGTCAAAGTCACGCATTCTCTATTGTATGTCGTGTAAGATAATGTGGTCTGTGTTGAATTTCTCATCTGAGTCTATATATGTAGGCCTACACTATGTCGGACCATTCAGACCACACCAATTCGGTCCCTGCCACTTCTGCCCTGATTGGACACTTTATTCATCTTTGTAAAATACACTTTGGCTCCTTGTCAAGACACCTCGACATGACCTGGATACACAATATTAACAAAAACTTTCTCATTCATATTTCATGAATAGTATATCCATGTGAATTAAAATTAACTTTAAAACGTGAAAGTTCATGCGAAATGCTATTGCTGCGCATATATACATGTGATCTCCTTTTTAAAGAAAACTTTTGTTGATCTTTTAACCTTTAAACGCATTTTTAAGGACAAAAGCGGTAGGGACAGAGGAAGTAAGGTCCGAAACATCTCCTGTGAGCGGCCGAAGTGTCATTTCCGTATGATCCTGTATTTTTAAAAAGGGGCCAACAGATTAAGTGTTAGGGCCGAAATTCCCGAACGTTACGTTTTAAGCCATAATCGATGGCCATGTTTACAGAAAATAACCTCCTCGCACTATATTGAAATATCTTTAAAGCAATTAATAGGAGGACTAATGAATACTAAGCTCTTTTTCAATTCGAAATTGTAATGTTTGTTATACCAATGAAATAGTTTATATCATAACATATGATATCATAACAGGTTTTCAGATAATTATTGTCAATCGTCGAGTGAAAATATAAGATTTGATGAAATTTGAAAATGAACCTATAAATACCCGACCATGTATTGAAAAGGAACACGAGAAAGAATAAATACGTATACATGTTTAGGCATAGTGAAATGGCAACTATATACACAAAGTCGAGAACAAACAATACTTAATCAATGCAAATTAACAACACTTGGGATAATTTAGGATACCATTCGAATTCAGTTTTCGAAGAAATACTTGAGGACCTAAATGACACATAGCTTGTTGTATCTAGACGTCGTAATAATGTCAATGTCATTATATAAAATGTGAGAATATCACGCCAAACAGGCACGTACCAAATTGTTTTCCTTTTTTTAATGAATCTTTACTAGCCGCTAAAGATAAATAATCATTGTTTTAAGTAAACACATAAATCAAATTACATTAAAATAGTGAAGAAATGAACACTCATCAATGGGTAGGGTATTTATGTTTGTTGTGCGATAAGGGCCTGGTCACACGGATAGTATTTTACAAACATTGTTATCATAACTATGACCATGTATTACTTATTGGATGTCAAAACCTGTCTACTTTATGTTTGACTTGGAGTACAAATGTCATATCAACATATTTATTCTATAGCGGAATCTGGTCAGATATAATTGAAATATGCCAAAAAAACACGCATTATCATTAAAATGTTCATTCTGAAGCTGCAAGCAAGAAACCCAGAAAAGCTACTGCAAACCAATATACAATCTCCAACCAGATTAAAGATGTTACGAAATCAAATGTGTTTTAGGTTATTATCTCATCAATTCGTTTATAGAAACAAAATTTTGCTAAGCTGTGCAAAGTGATCGCCATCTCTTATGAATATACAAATTCAATATTTATTTGATAGTTTTGAAATATATAAATACTTTCAAATGATTTCAACTATTTCAAATGATTTAAACTAAATGTAGTGTTTAAAAAACACATAGTAACCGTATTTATCAAGTTGACGACTAAACGTCCCCCCCCACTCATGTCATTGAATATATTAGGGGTGTTTTATAATTGTCTTCTATTTTGATAAATTATAACATATGTTTGAGTCACGTTCATTGCATTTTCATTTTGTATTTTTTAGGACGAACAATGATCATCATAATTCAGGAAAGGGATTTCATAGGTGAGTTTTGAAAGGATATGTATTTAACACAATGCGTAAATCGTCTATCTTTTATTTCGATGTCTACACCCTGTCTATGTGTTCCTTAATTCCTTTATATTATATATGATTGAACGCAATATCATGTCCTGTTTTAATTGAGCGCAGAACACACAACAAATGGGTCATAATACTAGGCCATATAGACAAAGGATAATGCATTAACTGCACTCAATGTAATGAATAATGTAATTGCGACAAAACTTTGTGTTTTTTTTAAGAATAGAGGATTCTTACTTGACACTGATCATCATATATGGTCTATGACATCAGAATGCTAAACAAATCTCGATTTGGTTGCCATTTTAAGACACATGTACCTTTATATCGTATGTTCCATAAAAAGTTTTTATAAATCACATTGAATACTGAAACTTGAATGATTAGACATTTGTTATAATGGCCTCTGATATTTTATAGGGGAACAGGACTATTCCCCCCTGGACAATTCCCCCTGGACAATTCCACCCCCCCCCCACAACTCCCCCCTGGACGATTCCCCCCATAGGACGATTCCC
>LQRL01006856.1:0-30084 GCA_001703475.1 Hydroides elegans
GTAATTGCCCTACGGGGGGAATTATCCAGGGGGGAGTTGTCGGGGGGGGGGGGAATTGTCCAGGGGGGAATTGTCCTGTTCCCGTACTGGTCTTATCTCATAATGTATGGGAACACTACAAATGCGATGAAATGTTCCTATTGATTATTTTTTTTTGCAGTTCTGTATGATAAATTTAGTATAAATTCATACATTTTAAATTCATGTAATTCCTGAAACCTCACTTAATAGCGACATAAACTACATATGCTGACACAAGGAAAAGTGCAATATAGTGTTTCAATTGATCGCGAGTTTTATTCAGTTTTATTCGGTTATTGTGTTTGTTATTGTGCAACACGCACATGGTTATTTATTTACATTTACATCAATATATAATACATGATGTACAATTTTGTGAATATTTTTATGAATGAAAACCTTAACTGGGTTTCCTTTGGTTTACAATGATAACAATTATTTTATACACAAAGTTATTATTACAAAAACCATTATTACAAAACATATTTATACAAAAATATTAATACAATCCTAGTTTATGTTGTTAAAACAATATTGAACACTTAAAAATGTTTTCTCATAGCCTTATAAAATTATAAAATTTGATTGTCATAAAAGGTTAATGTTGGCAGGCAATAGAGAAGTTTTCCAAATGGATCAGAATAAATAAAAAACAGGAAAATAACAAAATAACAATTAAGAAAGTTATTTACCTGAAATGAAAACCATTTTCATGATTAGGAAAGCTTATTAATATATCGATATAGTCATGTTTAAACATTCTACTATAAAGAAGGCGAACAATATTACGTCAGCATGAAGAAGCTCTTAAGAAAATATGTCGAACGCTATGTATTATTTTCGTCATAGACATGCACCTATACACACAATACAAGTTCCAAATTAGCGTCATTTTTGAGAAAGGTAAGCAGTTTTGACATAACCTCTTAATTCATTTAACAAGTTTACCATTGACCTACTTTTTCTTATAACGTGTTCAATCAAATTGTTTTAGTATGAGCTATCAATGAATATGAATATTTCATGAAAAGCTTGTCTTTCATCGAAGTATCAATACAGTATTTACCTCGAATGTATTTGATGTATTTACACTGCGTCTGAGGTTTGAAATTAAGTTATGATTATGTGTAGATGCTCCAGTTTTTCTTGTTAGATCTAATGAAACACGTTGACAGTTATTGATCTCAAGTTATACTCGGAGTTTATGATTACTACTTAAATAACCACTTCAAACTCGATTTCTATTGATATAGGTAAAAATTGTTATCAACACATTCAGCCAAATAAGTATAAAATAAAGACAAAAAGAGAATTGTTTCTTACAAATGTAGTATATGTTTTGTAGCAATATTTGTTTAAGGATTTGTTATAAATGCATACACATCTTGAATCGAAGCACCACCCAATAGAGTGTTTTAGAAATGTAACATTGCTTTATTTCCGAAGATAATTGCAATATAGAGATTGCGATATAAAGATTGATATACATTTTGTAATTTAAAGGCATTTAATCTTAAACCTTCTCGAACCTATCAATTATTCAAACTATCTCTGTTTGTGCTTTCATGTTTAGCATTTTTGCAGAATATCGGCTTTAAGGCCGTTCATAGCAAACCAGTTGTACGGTTGATATCGTCAAGCAAATATATAAATTTACTTGCTAAAAATGTCACCGCATTTTATTCATTTTTTGTTTAAAATACTACAAAACAATATTAAGACAAATACTGAGTGTTTTTTCTATTAATTTATTCCAAGAAAGAAATGACACTTAAATAAGTTAAAAATTATGTCCGAACATTTCATGACGTCATAATTTATGCAAGGCCATATCAATAGAAACAAAAGTGCGTTATTCAAACACATACATTATCTTCCACATATATTTTAATATGATATAGCCACAAAAATAGGATATATAAATAAGATACATCTAGGTTTGATAAAATACAGTGTAATATCCAAATATAGCGGTTGGACTATGTGATCACATGATACGATAATGACGCCAGATATGCTATTTTCATCACAATATTTTAAATCTAAGCCCTGATGTTTTGATAAATCATGATCGAAAGGTGTTCAATTGAATTAGAGTCCAATTCAAATTGCTCATGGCGCAAAAAACACATTATCTATCGTAGATATATATATTGCAATGTATTTTGGTCGGAACCCAATTTACACGATAACACAGTATCGCAATATATATTGTTCGGAACCTAATTTACAGGATAACACATGATTGTGAGTTATTACTTTGAGCTCTTGATCTAGCCGCGGCATTTTCTCTCTGAATTTGACTATGAAGCTGCTGTAGAGGCGTGAAATAGTTGCGCTGCATCCATACGTTTTTAAACGTCATGATCTTGATGACTCTTTTCTGTTGGCCACCGACCAAAACGGCTCCCGAAACAGCGAGGATATTATTGACTTGATTAAGATTGTAGAATGCGTTGCTTCTTTCGCCGCATAGCTCGTCGCTTGGGAAAAACACTTTACCGATCAACTCGTCAGGACTAAAGAGAAGACAGAGCATCAGCAAAGATCGCTCGTCGTCGTCATCTAGACAATACCAGGAGTCATACTGTGTTAAACGACTTGTTTGCGCGTCTTCTAGCTTAAGAACAGTACCGACGCAATTGAGATAGTACATGAGTTTGGCTACTTTGTTGTCAGGTACTTCGCAGGCTCCGCCAACTCTCTGAAGTCCTACTTGTCGGTGCACAAAAGCTGTCATTTCTATGAAAAATATGATTATGTCAGTCTATCTCTATCCATGGAAAATGTCGGATGAAAAACAGAGTAACTCACTTTTTAACTCTTTTCGAGAAACTTGCATTCGAGAAACTTGCATAAAAATGCATTAATAGATCTGATAACTCATTCATCATACCTTTACCTGTTTTCATATAACGTAACATATGAATAAAAATTACAATTTATTATGAGCTTTGGTGAACATGCATTACTCTTTTATTTGAGCATTTAATTAAACATGTTTGAAATGTAAGTTGTGGAAATGCAGAGACAAATCCTTAAGTTTCTTTATTGTTTTGCTTCAATTGAATTAGACTCTTTTGCCAGGCTATGCCCGAATTATGTGATTATTTTGATAGATACATTATGCAGTTTTTATTATTTTTCACAAAAAAAACAAATAGCTACTTTTATTTATTTAGTAATTATAGGATTTATTACAAACCTCTTACGATACAGATGTTATTCCTATATTTTGAATTATTTAATAGTAATCTCTCCAAAGCATGAAGTGTCCGTCTTATTTCTTATAGCTGTATTTTATATTCAACCTTCTGTATTACGTTGTAGGGTTATTATAAATCTGGACAGGAAGGACGAATTTTATAACTTCAAGTTTTTAAATAAATAAAGTTAATATTAATAATAATTGATATAATATTCAAAAGTGAATTCAACAGTCATGAGCGATAAAGTGTATTTTTATTAAATCCATCAAATCATCAAATATATATTAAATTATTTATTCCATCGTCAGATTGATCCATTTAATTGAATAAAGTTTATATACAACACTCATCTAAACAAAGATAAGCATAGCGTTGCTCGACAAGCGTGTATATGATTGAATAAATGTTGACATTAACAGTTTGTTTTTGTTTGTTGCGTTCGCGGTATCAAGGAAGTGTTTCGTTTTCAATTAACGACATATACAGTACTCAATCTACCGTAACTTCCTGATCTATATAGTTTTGGCGAACACTTGAATCAATATAAACGGACAATATAATATTCAAATATGTTTATAGTTTAAGACAAATTTTAATAATTATGCAGCTGTTTCAATCTGTTCTATATATAATAGAAAGATGCGTCGTACATTACCTATTATGTAAGGGTTCTAAGGTTGCACAAAATCACATTATGGTCTAATGCTCATTCATTTGACTAAAATATAGGGCACCATTTGGGTTGTTTAGCTTTCACTTATTCTTTTTCAATATCTAATAAATCCTTTATAAAACATATTCAACTCAGTTGTATTCAGCATGATTAATAGTGAAATAAATAAATTTGTACGCTTAATTATTCAAATAAGGAAATAATGGTAGAGTGAGTAATTTATCCATCATTAATTGAAAACGAAACACTTCCTTGGCATCTCAAATAAAATACACGTGTTTGTATGTTTATCACAGGAGGAGACTTAATATAATGATACTTTGAAATGCACAGAATTGATGTTTAAAATTGCTACAACGGGTTATTATCTATCTTATCTGACCACTGATGGTGCAAAATAGTTTTATAATTTGGTAAAGGTAACGCTTGTCTTTGCATTTTACTTACTGAAACTCGAAATTTGCCAAGAACGTAGGGAACTAGGAAATGGTGTGAAAGTAAATACAGACCAAAATGTTTCCATTTAGACGGTTCCCAGTCTTTAAGTTGACAACATGACCCGTAACATTTCACTCATAATATTCCATGTTTTATGCTTCTTATATCAAGTCACAAATCGAGGCTATGGGTCCTGTGTCCATGTTCGCAAATTTAACTGTTTAGCCAATGCTGTCAAATTTAGACATTTTATTGCCAAATCATTTCGGTGTGAATAATTTTGTAAGATACCCTTGGACTTATCACATAGTATATGTATTGAGCAAAAACAGCATATTTTTCTGCGAATCTTCATGGTTATGTCAAGATTTGATTGCAAATAGCCATATATTATATTTCCCATACTTACATACATGTATGATTGATCACATAAATATTGTTGTCTTAAACATTGTTGTCTTAAATGATAGATAACATAGCATACATTTACATGTTCATGGGATAGCCTAGTTACTTCGAACATGAACATGAACATGCCAATACAATTATACAGTGTTGTGGAGAAAAATGCAATCTCAAAAATTCATTACCTTGTGTTTTATAAAAAAATATAAGGTCATAAACAGTTTTAACACATATTAAATTATCAATATTCTATTTATTGCAAAGCAATGAGTAATGAGGAAGCAAGATATGTTTACCCGCCTCAACTTCCTTTTTGCGTTAAAGGAAATAAATATAACATAATTATTTATAGAGATTTCTATTTACATTTTTTTACATATTTGTCGGGTAAATTAAGCAATGGCAATTCGCCATGTATTTATGATAAAAGTATGACCCATTTTAATTTTAGCAAAATACTTGTGATGATTATATATGTGTTGATTATATATCCCACTAGGTGAAAAACATTCTTAGAGCGTGTAAATTACATATTTTTACGTTTTAACATCCTTGATGTAAAAAGGACGTTGCTATGATGTGAAGATATAGAGGTGTTGTTGAATAAACTTGATATAACCAAGCTTTAACGAAAGTAAAAAACATACTACGAAAATAAAGCATTTATCAGGCGCATCAGACGTTGTATACTGCGAATCAAATATTGCTTATATTCAAGTTTGAAATGTTCTCAAATTGTTGCGAAGTAATATTTCTTGTTCTAAAAATATATATATATTTTGAAAGAAAAGTATTTAGATATTGCTTCCTTGAATTTTCAGATTAATTGAAAAACAATAAGTTCCTAAAATAATTACTTTAATCACACGGGGGTCAAAATTTAAAAAGTTACAAAACGCCATACCTCGGCATTATTGTTTTGAAAGGATAGAGTTACAATAACTGGTGATAGAAATCGATTGTTGTTGTGTAAAAATTACAGATTTTTCCCTGAATGATCCATGAAGAATCGTATCAAAATGATTAAAAATTTTATTAGGTTTTAAATAATTTATCTCCAAATCACAAGACAAAATGCATAATAACGAAAGGTATTGTAAAGGGCGATCACGATCGGGCAATTGGGATGATTTTGTTGTAAAAATTGATTTCAATCTTTAACATCTTATAAACCAATGAAAGAATGGTTAGTACATTTTAAGAAATCACTATAATTTCATAGCAACCATATAAACATTTACTTAATAATGTGACTTAAGGACTTCAATCAGCTTTGCAGTGATATGGCGTTTTTTTTTATTTTGACCCCTAGGTGCTTTAGGTGAATAATTTTGACATTAAGCGTTTCTCAAATGGTCTGAAAAAATCAGAAAGTAATAACAATATACCAGACCTTTATAATCTGTTTGTTTCAAAAACATAGTTTTTCTCATAAAATGTTGAGAAATGTTAAAAAAATATAAGCAATTTTTGATTTTCGATATATATCAGACGTCACCTTGAAGTCATACCATTTCGTTATAAAGAAATTTTTCGTCGGGAGGTAGTAATAAGGTTGCGAACCAACTTTATTTGATAACCAAATAATGATAAGATATATTTAGTTGTGTGTATTTGTTCAATTCTTCGAATATCAATGGAATAACTCGGGTAAATATCCTCAAACCAATGAATCAACATCGGTTTAATATATCCTGGCATCTGATATAGTGTCTTATCAATGGTAGAAAAAATGTTTTCTCGTGAAGGCCAAATATCTCATCTCATTGTCTCAAGGTAATCCCCCCACAAACTTTTCGTCCATTTTTCAATCAATCTGTTTCTTAATTTCTTTTTCATTTCATGTTCCATTGATTCTTCGGTTAAACAAATCAGTGTTGGCCACAAAAAAAAACAATCTTTATTTATGTTGTTCTATGATTATGTGTATAAAATAAGTGCTCCCTCCCATTTTGATCAAGTACAGATAAACAAGTTTAAATGACAGACAGAATGACTAAAATGGTATTCATTCAAGATAATTCAAAGATTGATATTATTCTAATTTGTAAAAATATGGATCAATAGTGTCACATGCATTGTGTTCCTAGTTATTGTCACCAATTATAATTGCTACATCAGGATTGTTTGCGTCATTTTCTTCCCCAAAAATTGCAAATTTTACACAGACTTATTGTATATAAAATCAGCAAAAAAAAGGTTTAGTCATCTACGTTATGACTTTAACCTCATTTCTTCAGGAAAATGTATATATCCGTACATTAAAGTTTTATATTAACGGCTTTGACGAAAGAACATTTTGTCACATTTAGAGTCTAAAAACCAAAAACCGGTTTTTAAAGCCCCTCCGGACCCATTGGCCCGTTTTTGAGCTAAACACAATGTATGTACCTCCATCTTAATATCGTTGTATGTATATGCTTTCAAAAAAGGCTTTCTTTATCTTACAAATATAGGTTAAAAAAATAGAAATAAAAATCAAATCATTAATTTTCGAACAAATCACAGGACGTGAAGTTGTTGAATCAAGACAAAAATCCAAGGAAGAAATGTTTGGCCGCAAAGTGGCAGAACGATTTAAACAAGGTCAAACCTTGGTTCAAATCGATGACAGCGACGATGGTATCTATGTTCAACTCAAGAAACTCATATCTAAGTTGATTACGTTTAAAGGAAATGGCGAAAATAACATTACAGATGTGAAAACACACTTGAAATATCTAAATGTAATTATTTTGGATACACAACATGTAATTATATTCACCTTTTACAAGGAAAACATATTTCTTAAAACTAAAATATTAGTCCACGTTACGATGCCAATTTTCAATGCTACTGTGTATTTACTGGAAAGAGCATATATTAAAAAGACGGCATGGATGATATTATAATAATACTTTATGTTTACAGGAAAATAACGTAAAATATTTGCCCCAAGGGTAACCGTCCGGGAGGGGCCGAAGGCGAAGCCTAAAGGTCTATTCCGGTCGGTTTCCCGAGGGACAAATATTTTACTGTATTTTCCTGAAAACATGAAGTATTATTTTTATATAATGCTTTATGTGCTTATATTCTTAAATTGAATTGATAAATAAGACCAAGCGCACTGTTCAAAACCCAAAAATATGGACTTAAAGCATCCAACGACAGACCACCCGGGAGGGTAACGTTACGAACAAAAATTACGTAATAGATGCGCCTACGCATGAAAATTTGCATTATGACGTAATCATTGCGTCATTGTAAAAATACGGCAAGTGGTAAGCCCTGTGGCGCGTCTTATGTTTTCTTTATAAAAACAACGTCAAGCATGAAATAAAAGTCAATATTCCATAAATGTCAGCTTTGTTTTAATACTATGAAAGTTAGTGAATTAGTTTGGACGATCTCAAGGGAGGACTACGTTGACCTTGCAGTTAATGATGCTTAACTATATGCGGGATATTTAACTTCGCCCGCCATAAATGTGTCCGACTGCCGCACATTGCAAAAATGACGGTCCATGATGTTGGTTTTCGGCATCAAATTTGTGTTGAATTAACACGCATAACGCTCAGCTGATTCGAGTGTAATACAATTTACGTCCATGACTTGCATGGTATATTGGTGCAATCACACGCAATCACACTTAACCTTAAATATGCTCTCCAGCTCGGAGCATGTAGGTGAGCAGAGTACCAAAAATATCAAATTTAGTTATATAGTAATAATAACAATAAATAACCTATGAACTGCTAATGTCAAAATGCTATAAATACATGTCTTTCGATAATTATATTAATATGCAATGTGATTTAACCTTTATGAATATATAACATCATTCATATTTACCTGTACAAAATTTTACCTGACATGCACTCGAAGAACTTTGTGCAACACCGTGTTAAGCCGAATTATCAAACAAGCCTAAATGTACTGCAAAATGTCACATGATTTTAGATAAACTGTCAAGTAATACTGCGATAAGTTAGATTATAACTATCTCATCAGTTGGATACGTGAAAATCATTATATAAATGTCGAATGTAAAACACTAAATGTCTCTTTTCTCAAAAAGTACATTTAGTACTCAACTTAGGTTGAACGCATCCCTCCAATTAGGTATGAACGTCAAGTAGTTATAATGCACTCAAAACTAGTGAACAAGGTCAAAAATTCATAATAATCAGATATCAGTTAGCCTAATAAGATACATATATTGCGAACCATGTTTATTGTAACAAAGTTTAATTCAATTATCCATACACATTTAATGAGCAAAAACAATTTTGTTTTATACATTGTAAGAATAAGTATTAAATCATTGAACAGAATGGGAGGTAAATATTCTACACAAATTTCTGATTCAGTTTTGTGGAATAATCAGAATTCTGAGTCAAACAATTCGTCGCAAACAAATTCACAAACGGCGCATGATCAGCAAAGTGTATCTACTAGACAGGGCCCTGGTCCTGGTGAGATAGATATAGGCGGTTTTCGCATCATTCAAGAGGATATTATTGGAAGTGGAATGTTTGGTTCCGTATGTCAGGCCCACATGATTGACACTGGTGAACCCATAGCCGCAAAGGGAATACCAGTGGCCGATCGTTGGAGCCAAAACGATTATCTAAAATCAATGGCAATGGAAGAAGGTGCAAGGATGAAGCTATGTTCGCATAGAAATATAGCCAAACTGTATGACTATTGTGAACACGGTAAAAAGGTTTGGCTGTTTATGGAATTTTGTGATTAAGGAGATTTAAATCATTATCTAAACGAAAATCCGGAAATAGAGTTTTCGGGAAAAATCATGATTATGAATGAGACTGCATCGGCAGTGTCCTATCTACACAATCATCACATTGTTCATAGGGATCTCAAGCCGGAAAATATATTGATGAAATTGGTCAACAACGAACCAGTTGTAAAACTTGGGGACTTTGGATATGCCAAAATCTACGATTATACTCGTAGTCAACCTACGTTCTCGACTCAGATTAATAGGTCCACGGCAGGCACCCCAGCATTTTGGGCACCAGAGTTCTTTTTACAAAGAGACAATCTTGGATACACTGCATCTGTCGACATATTTAGTCTAGGATTGATTTATGCCGTGATTTACTATTATGGATCAGCAAACAAATCAACCTTTCCAATCAGTCGTAAGAACAACTTTACCTATTGGTTTTACTATAATTAAAGAGACAAAAATAAAGAAACAAAATAAATATCCAATAACATATCTTATATAGCACTGCTCGATAATGCAAAATGAAAAGCAGATCAAATATTGTTCTGCTTATCATTGCAATAATCTGTTTCTTGTACATACATAACATACATTCAATACATTTTGTAGTTGAATCAAAGCTTAATTCCAAAGAAGGAGTATTTGGTCGCGAAATGGCAGACAAATTTCAAAAAGGTCAACCTTTGCCAACCTTGGTTAACATTGATGACAGCGACAACAGTATCATCGCCCAACTCAAGAAACTCATATCCAAGATGACTTCGTTTGAAAGTAGTGACAGAAATAACATTGCATATGTGGAAACACACTTAAAGTATTTTCAAGGTAATAATTTAGAATATATAACATGTAATGGTAATCACTTCAACAAGAAAATGATTTCTTACCACTTAAGTTTTATTAGACGTCATGATGTCATTTTTCACTCTTACCATGTATTTACTGGAAATAGCGTATATCGATAAGACTGTCATGTCATGCATGATATTATGGGAAAACCTTATGAAGCTTCAATATTGTTAGGTGTTTATTGCACGAAGGGATCAAATTGGATGCATCCAATTTGACTATGAAGTGCAATAACCACCTAAAATATTGTATCTGAATATTGTATGTCCTTCATTACATGGAATAAAAAAGAAAATCGTTGCTGGAAAAAAGTTTATTGTTTTTGCCATGTCATAGTGGGCGATAATACAATATGTTATAATATTGACAATCAGGGTGGATTATGAAATGTGAAAGGTTATAAATCATCTTTGATACGAAAACTATGCATATGAAATCAATTATTTAAACATTAATTCGTGTTAATATTGTTTTATTATGAAAATTTTATTTTGGAAGTGCAGTCAAAAAATAGTCCGGGTGCAATACACACGAATATTGCATCATAGCCCTTCCTTATCATTTCTTTAAGAGATCATGTAATAAAGGTCAATATTATATAAATGTCAGCTTTGTTTATATACTATAAAAAATCAAGGTTACATAAAAGTACAATTGTAACAGTTCTTGTTGCATAATCCATACATGATCATATGAAGGTACATATCTAATATTAAAGTGCATTATTTCTTGTTAATATAATGAATGACTATCGACCTTGATTATATGAGTGCTTACTGGATAGTTTAACATAAACCTCTATTTATTTTACTCTTGTGGAGAGCTGAAACAAGTATGAAGTCATTATTTGATCGGAAAAATATCAAAATATTGTTTTTATTCTAGAACAACTAGATTGCAGTGTATCATTTAACAGAATGTTACACAATGAATTGAAAATGACAAATGGGGTTCAGCTCTCAGACCGACCATGGTCACTTAAGTTGATAGACAACGAGCTGTGGAGCTGTCAATGGGATGGCATCGCAATGTATGACAAAGAACTTAAACTGTTACGAAATATGACGGGGCATGGTGATCATCAACTTGTGCGTAGTGTGGCGCTGCTGGCGGATGGCACTGTGGCCGTGGCTGGTGATAGTCGACTGTATCAGTCGTCAAAACAAGGTAGATCAATACTTAATTTTTATGCAATCGTTTGCTTAGTGAATATAATTCAATATATTTGACCATTTAGCTTAAACATACCTTAATCACAAATTTATTGTTTGACCCTTTCATATATATTATATACCGGACATCGAGAGTATATGCTTAGCATATAAGTGATAAAGCCCAAATTAGCGTATAAATTATAAAGCCCGAGAATGATGATTTATTTCTAACTATGCGTGAATTCATTTGGGATAATTGAAATAAAGAAACTCTATCAAAAATAAATTTAATAGTACCAACATTTTCCACTTCTTTATAGTATGCCAAAAAAGTATACTTTTACTGAATACTTTTTAAAATATAGTAAAACAAGGCTTACAAGACTTAAGCCTTAATTTTACCATGATAAACTACTAAATACATTTATAATTGTTGCAAATTGTTTGCCTGATAATATCATTTATCATACACTATACGGAATATACAGTGTTGATTTTATTTCCGTCAAAAAATTGCAACTATTAACACTTTTTGAGATTTCTTTCAAAACATTACTGAAAAATGCAATTTTGTGGATTTTTTAAGGAAATTATATCAAACAATAAAACCTCGTCATTGTTATGTTCTCACCTAACAATAGATTGCGATAAGTATCAATAATTTGTTTTCTTATGATAACTGAATGTTTGTTGAGTTTAGTTTCTTTGTGGCAAAGAAAAAATAATGTGATGATTATATATCGGACTTGGTAGCAAATGTTACTCGACTAAAAAATTTTTAAAACTATTTAAAAACTAAATCCCTATTCATTACCTTATCAACTGACCCTATGTCCGAGCAAAGGTTTTTATTTTTGCTTAAAATGTGGGTCAGTTTAACACTAAGCAATTGGGGGCATCAAACCGCCTGAAAAGTTACCAGAGCATAGGTCTTCTAGTTCGAAACTACCTTAATGTATCCCGGACACAGTTTATTTACCGTTTACCCGTCAGAGCAAAGATTTTTAAGTTGATTTTTTAAAAGTTGATTCAGTCGTTGATTGGTTGATACTTCACCCCTCCGAAACTATCGTTACATACGTACCGAGGTAGTCAAGAGTTACATTGAATGAGTAAAAACTTATGGTAGTTGTTTATTTAGCACTTTTAAAAAGCAAAATAATTGTATGATGTAAATCAGATGTTGATGAATATAGTTTTAGCTTAGCCCCTTCGTGTTAACTGATCAATCTATCTAATTGGTGATACATACTCGAGAGAACCGATCATAAATAGGCAATAGGGACCAACTATTGTGTACATAAATGACGCCATATAAATAATCTCTTAGCAATGTTGGAAATTTATAGAAAGTTTTTGAAATTTTCAGAATGATTTTGATATTTGTTTTGCTATTAATTACGCTTCATTGCAACTAAGTGTAATAATATTTTCAAATGTCTTGCAACATTAGTCTCAAATAAAATGATCACCACTGTATATATGGACGCGACTGTTACACATGTCACATATCAACAGAGAAGTGAATTGAGAACCGATTACTGATTTGGCCAATTAATAGCATCATTTTAAAATTTGGTTTCAGGTGAAATTATTCAGACGATATCAAAGGATGACTATGTTGACTTGGCAGTTCATGATGCTCAACTATATGCGGCACATAGTGATTCTCCCACTGTCCACGTGTTCGACTGCCGAACATGGAAGCGACTACGTTCCATCAGCACACCATGCAGTGACACCGAACATGATTTTCACCTTTATTATCATGGAATTTGTGCTAGTTCAACACATATAACGCTCAGCTGTTGTGATTGTAATGCAATATACGTATTTGACCTGCATGGTACATTTAAGCAATCACATGGGCCTAAGATAACTTTAATCACGCCATCCAGTTCGCAGTGTGAAGACGAGCTCAATACCGAAGACAGCAAATTATATCACCCAACAATATGCCAAGACGACGACGGTGCAATACTGGTGTCTGATGAAGGGAGAGATCGCATACTGGTACTGACAGCGGAAGGACATTGGCATCGAGTGAGACTGAGTAATGAGCTGCATTGGCCTCATAATGCATTTTGGTGGAAAGGTCGATTGTATGTTAGCGAATGGCTTGGTACAAAGTTATCAATTTTTCAGTGAGCTGCTGGCGGTAATCCATATTACATAATGTTAAGTTTGTTAGAACTGCTTCAAAGGGATAGCAATTAAATTGTTTAATTGTTAGGCTAAGATTAAAAATTCCCCACACAATAAAAACTAGTGCACAAAGGAGGTGATGGGGTTACTGATGTTTCATGAGGCGTAGACGGGTAGACAGGTTGACAGGTAGACAGGTGGACAGGTAGTAAAGTAAATTGAAGTAAATTGAATGAAAAAATGGAATGGGATCATCAGCATCGTTTGATTGTGAAATACGTGCTAGAATACGTAAAATAGTGTTATAAACATTTATACCTAAACGAGATTATCGGCGTGATTCCTATAGTTTGAATGCAGATGTAAGAACTTGATTAATACCTGTCTACCTGTCCACCTGTCTCTCTGCCGACCATGTACATGTTGATATTTGTATTTACAAAACTCTCAATGTGTCGACCTGTCTACCTGTCGACCTGTCTACCTGCCGACCACGGAAATGTTAAATTCTTATGTACCAGACTTCTAATGGTCCGACCTGTCTACCTGTCGATCATGTACATGTTGAAATTGTATTTTTAAAACTTTCAATGTGCCGATGTGTCTACCTATCCACCTGTCTACCATGTACATGTAAAAGTCAAAATATGTAATGACTAATTTTAAATATCTATGAAAAAAAGTCCGTCTAAGTTTCGATATTCTTACGCGTAAGTGTGTTGGGAATTCTAAAGTCGTTCCAATTGTTAATTACTAGTTGCGTTTTTTGCTGTTGATGAATGTATGGGTAAGATAAAATGATTATCAAGTAAATATACATGTACATGTATATAGCTTCGTGATTTTTTTTTATAGCAAACCTATAAATGAGAACTGATTAATTATATAGTGAGAACAGATTGATCGGCAGTATCGCAAGTTTAGGGAAATAAACTACAATTGTTTATATCAATATTCATACAAGAACGGTATTTATCAAGCAAAACCTGATGATATACTTATATAAAAGAAAAACACATAAATATATATGTATATTGTAACATTACTTAGAATTTAAATATGATATTAATACATTATAAGTTATTAATCAAAACAAATTATTTGCAACCGTAGTAACCAAAAAGTATCATTTATATCCATGAGATCCACAATGTTATTCCACTGAATAGTGTAATCACAATTACCTAGAAACGAAATAGTACAGTGCATTGTTTGTTTTCGCATATACATGTATTGGATCATGTCGCATTGCACAAAATAATTTATTAAAATGGAGAGTTGAATTATGTTTAACCTTAATCATAAAGATTATGGATGAAAAAACGGGTTAAAGTTTGATATAACTTTATTGAATCGAAACAATTCATTCTAAACTGCGCTTCAATGTTCTTCTAAAGCACATGATTTTTGCGTCATGCTTCGACAAAATACGTGTTCTTTAATTATGAAAATCTATGAAAGGAACAAACAATACATATTGAATTGTATGTGTATAATGTATTAATCATAATTTGGATTGAATAAGCATCAATGTTATTCTTTTTTATTACATGTCATTCGTATACCTCAATAGCCACTATAGGCTGCAGGACTTGAAGAAAAATACATGTATCTGGATCTTCCGCCAAACTCATACGTTGGTTCAATCGGTAGTTATAATTTGAGCCACCTACGGTACCTAACCTAACAATTGATTGTTCAAAATGCTTACGCTTATTCACATATAAATTTATATATTAAGCTATAAGCCTACTTGGTAAATAATTAAAACCATTTATGAGCCATGTGACTAATAATTGATCTAACGTATCTAACATATCTAAATGAATCATAACATATAGTTGTATATACTAGTTTATACTATAATAAATTTATAATTCACAAAACAATATCTATACAAGTAATGGAAGCATATTCATTTTGCAACGACTTTCAAAATGCACAAAAATGCATAAGCATGTACACATAATATACCAAATAAATATATTGTAAAAAAAACTTAAGGATAACGTACCTTTAACGAAAATACATTAACTCACAACTCAATCAACCCAAGATAAAACTGACTATTTTGCGGATAAAAATCTCAGTCACATTAACATACCTTTATTAATGCAATGTTATGTACATTTAATAAGTATATGATTTGCCAACTACATTAATGGAGAAAGTAAATTATGCAGCCTTATGTACAAAGCCAATGTATAGCTTGAATAACCCAGCTATATTGACGTTTACTATGCAAAATGTATAATGTAATGTATAATATCATGTATCATAAAAAAATATAACATCGACATTTATTATTCAAAAATACAACAATACTTCTTAGCCTTCTATTTGATAAGTTAATTGCTAATATCAATCCATTCAATATAATATATTCATCTCTTGGTATACATGCTTAAATAACCTAGATCTTTATTATATCATATAAATCAGAAAACAAAAGCAAACAAAATTATTTAGTTTTGTTAATTCATATGTCTAATGATTTTTGCAATACCATTCATTGATATCTTTGGGTAAGCTCAGCATTTTCGTACACAACTGCAAACTGCCAACATTCGGAAGCACCACGTGGAGTTTCAAGTCACCTGGCTTCTCAGGCGGAGGGATTTCGCGCAAATGGACCGAATCACTTTTGTTTATTTCGGCTTTATTGACTCGGTCACTATGGTAGCCCTCGCTGCCCTAATCAACGGGCTGTGTTCTTTTGAATGAGACTGAACTCAATTGTGGTTGGTTTTTCGTCGAAACACTGCGCGGTGGTGGCGTTGTTTTCTTATAACTCTACTCATTTTCATAAATTTCTTAGGAGTTGTGGTATCAATGTTAAGTATTGCTTTATTGATAACGAAGGCATCATCATCATCAACTGAGTGAGATCCGTCATTTGGACGTTGGACAAAATTTGTATTGGAACTACGTTTTACTCCGCGATACGGTATAGCAGTGAAGCTATTAATCGAAACCTGACGCTTCACAACGAGATACAGAAGCTGAAATTGTACCAGCGTCTATGCTTTTCTCAAAGTCATTATTAATGTCCTTACGTACTTTGGCGGGGATAAGGTGTTACTTTGAAGACGTTGAAGGGCGGGGAATAGCCGATAAATAAGTAGGTGAACTGTCTTTCGATGAACTAGTCAATGATTTAGATGGTGAGGCACTTGTACTCTTACGCGGAGAAGACTCATATAACGACCCAATCGCTATAGGTGTTTTGCAGTCTGAGGCTCAGATTACCGTGAGGACTAGGTACAGGACTGCCTTGGGGCGCCCCTGCTTTATTACTTGAGTGTGAAATCGGCGGTGACTCAGATCTAGGTTTATAAGTCAAATTAGTTTTGATTTTTGGATTACTTTGTACCTGGGACTTTTCAGGGCTATTTTTGCGAGGACTATTTGTCTTCTAAGTGGACTTTCCTTTTCTGACTCTTAGAAGTGTGAATCCGGGTGCTTTCTTGGTAGCCTATTTAAGGCACTTGTAGAAGACAAAGCGAACGGTTTACGCTGTTGAGTCAATGTTGAGCGTTGCGGAAGCCCTTTAGTATTATCCTTGGGTGTGCTCGTTTTCTGCACACTGTAAGGACCAATATTTGGTGGGGTTTATGGGGCACCAACTATTTTTGAGTCTGCACTGCACAAGATCATTCAGGTAAATTATTATCCAACCAACGTTTGCCGATTGACGAACACTTATATAAGCTACCGTTCTCAATATTTTGATTCGTTCTTACTGTCTCAGTATTAGAGCTTTGCGTTCGCCTAACGGCGTGTAATTTCCGCTCTCTATTCAGAGGTTTTAGCGAAAGGACTTAAATTTGGTATGCAATGGATGGCAGCTATCTCAGGTTTGTATCTTATTTTCCGGATTCGGTTCATTTTCGCCGCTGGTTTCTGGTTGGAACATCGGGCTGGTTCCCGGAAATAAGAATATCATTATATTTCCATCTGCATCTGAAATCAAAATGTTTTGATTCAATATGATGCACCTGAAATATTATATGCCCCTCGACTCAAAATAACAATGCATTAATCGCGGATTCGGGGCGTATTGCGCATTATCAGCGGCTTAATCTCACTACCCACGCGAATGCGACTATCACGGCTGTGATGTCACCGAAATCGTCGCCAGTTTTCTATGCTACTTATGCGTGTGTCTATGTTTTTTTGTGCGAGCCCCAAAGTAAAACCATTGACCTAACAATCTAATCAAATACACAAATCCAAAAAACAAACTGCTGGCCAGTTGGGAATGACGTGTTTATGCTGCGTCATTCAGCATCCATGCAACGGAGGAAATTGTTTATATAATTGAATTTTAAAACCAATAATTTCCTTATTTCAATTTTGTTTAAATACAAAACGTCTACTACAATCTCTAATGAATTGATCCTTTTTGTAGCGACTACGTACTTGCAATGAAACGGTGTTTACACCAAGCTATTAGTTAAATGAAATTAATGGTATATTTTTTATTTTACACGTAAAACAATCACTGAAAATATTTAGAAAAATCAACTGGTGCTTTATTATAGCCGCTCAGTCATTAAAAAGGCCTGACTCCCACTTGTTTTAGAGTGTTTCAATAACGTGCAAGAACACAAATACAGGGGTGTACCTCAAGTTAAAATTCGAGTCGCACTCGCGCACCTAGCTGAAAAAAAGTTAGTCGCGCGAGGGAAAAGCTGGTCGCGCGGCTTTTCACGAAGTTTATCATATATATAAAAATCGTATTCGATAGGTATCCTGCCTTTAAAAAAAAGTGTCCCGCTATCCACGAAATGGTTTGGGCTAAACATATTTTTTTATTGAGACATCGCGAGCGTCGCAGGCGCGAGCTGACATAATATCCTAATTTGGAGTTTTACGGTATCACCATAAGAATATATCATGTAGTCATTAAATATATCCCGACGTCACATGACATATGTTTTTATGGTTGGTGGCCGGTAAATCTTTTTATGTCGGGACATAGAATAATACGCTCACATCGGGAGGATGACATATCATTTACAAAAAACTATAACCATATAAATGTATTTATATGGAATGCGAATGAGTGATGTATATTTGATAATATAAGTATTTTATCATGATGCACCTAATTGAAGGCAAGTGTTATGCGAGCGCCGTAACTCATCTTTTTTATGAATAACAACTTTAATTAATCACTTAACAATTTAATTACGTTGAAAAGTCAGTCACGCGCCGCGACACTAACTTTTAAATTCTAGTTGCATGGCCAAAAAGTAAGTCGCACCGCAACAAATAAAAGTTACTAGTTCGACCTCAGAAAGTTAAAATTAAACAACAAATTAAGGCTATGAAAACATAAATGAAGCTATATGTTTGATGATATCCCTGATCTTGCAAACCATGCGAGTATATTTCAGCGGACAACCAATATTATCACTGTAAATATTAAAAAAACAGATGTCTCTCATATTACCTGTTACAAATTTATATTGAACTGGTTGTTATAAAACGGCCCTATAAATTACTAGTTGCATCAATAAACACTCTATGAATATTTGCTATTGATTTTATTAGCTGTTATTCTTTTCGTTTACGAAAACAGAGCAGATTTTACTTTTGGTTTGTTTTCGTTTGCGAAATTTGTCACCTCCATTTCTTTGTCTTAGAAGCTATGAACAAACATTTACCAGATTTTACCAGATGGTTTGAATTATTAAATGTTGATTAGGTTGATAACGAATGTGGTAAATATAAATGTTTGGATTCAAGCGACGTCGAATCTCACGACATCCATATAAAGCTTCAAATGTATAAATTATTCTGATAAGCTAAGAAGGCCCTTGGACCATATGATGACTCATATGGTCTTATTGGTTGCATTAAAATAGAAAAATACACATTGTCCTTTTGAGCATAATATATTCTATTGTTAATTTAAGAGACCTCGCATGGAATAAAACATCAAATATCCAAATATGTTCTAAATAAATAATGATTCGATTTCATTTTCAAAATGAAAAGATAGCAGATTTATGCTCTATGAGCATAATATATCTCTCTTGTTGTTTAATATTCATGAAAAATGACAATTGGAATATACTTCTTCGGTGGTCATAGTTAGCCTGGGATTTGTGTATTTGAGATCAACGATCATTCGCCGAGCGCACAACACACACATGCACACAACACTATTGACTTTATGGTTAGGTCAATAGTTTTCTCCGTACAATATGTATTATTCCCTTAGCGCCAATCAAAAGTTACGAACACAGCCTTAATGCTTATCCTGATTCATTGTTATTTCAGGTTTGTTGAAATGATTTGGTGTATATACCATGTGTCAATACTGTACGGACTTTTTGGACTCGATTACATTTAAAATAATAAGCTGTTCGGACAATATAAAATGTATTTATGTATATAGAAAAGTTTTGTTAGAAAAATCGGTCGGTGTCAGGAAATATCATTGTTTCTAAAGGAAATTGAGCATGCATCTTTGTTTAAATCAAAATATGATGATAAAATTGCATAAAAAATACTTTTGTTGCATCAAGTAACACATTGAAATATGTTATATAATCGGTCCATTTCAATCACGCTAGTACACAAGACTGAAAGCATTTCATACGTAATAAATTATGTCCAATGCCCTGCAAACATGAAGGTCGATATGATAATGCCTCGATAAACTATATAATGAATAAATGTAAGATATATAATATATTTATTACACATCAAGCAGGGGATAGTCGTGCTGCATTTAGAAAATAACATGGGAAACAAATCAGCAAAATCCAAGTTGGATCAATCAAGCAACTCAACATCTAATGAAAATGCAATAAGAACAGAAAGTGATTCGAATAAAATTACTAATGACGACCACGTGGAACAGCTTCCACCTCCCGAACAGGGCGAGGTCGATATTGGTGATTATCGAATAACGGTTTATCCAAGCCTAGGATCTGGGGCATTTGGAACCGTTTGTGAAGCGCTTTACAAACCTGATAAAAAGAAAGCAGCGGCAAAAGGGATTAAAATTGCGAGTCAAGGAAGATGGTATAAGGAACAAAAAGCTACGGCACAGGAAGAAGGAGATATTATGAAACGTGTTTCACACCCGAACATTGTGCAACTGTATGAATATTTCGAGCACAAAGATACAGTTTGGCTGCTTATGGAATTTTGTTCACTTGGAGACCTAGATAAATATTTAGAAACTTATCCCGATTTATCATTTAAAAGGAAAGTACAAATAATGAGAGAGACAAGCTCGGCAATTTACCATCTACACAAAAACTCTCCACAAATCATCCATAGGGATATCAAACCACAGAATATTCTTATGACTGAGGTTGGGGGGAAACACGTTGCAAAACTGTCAGATTTCGGTTATGCCAAATTGTATGATCATAGTTTGAGTCAAAGTGGCTCCGCATTTTACACCTCAATGAAAGGCACTGCGTGTTATATGGCCCCTGAGTTCTTTCTCTATGAAGTGGGAGAACTGAAATATAATTCTTCAGTGGACATATTCAGCCTAGGACTGGTGTGCTTTGTCATCAAAAATTACTCACCGAGCAACAAGTCCACTTTTCCAGTAAGCGGTAAGAACATTATTACAATTTGTTGAATTTATTCAATTACAAAATATATTTACAAACATAAATTTACAATGTAACCAAAAAACATATATATATTTAAATAAAATGTGAACGCTATAAGTAATTTGACAATAAAGGATATATTTGTACCATTATGTAGAGTTCAGAGTAAATGATGTATAACCAGGAACGGTATTGTTTATAAATTTTCATCGAATAGGAAAGACTTTCGTTTTGCCGGTCCATGCAATTTGGATGCCACCAGCAGTGCCTCAGGGCATTACAAATCAAATGTATAAACTGGTAATTACACTACAAAAAAGTTGATATGATATTTTAAAACATTTCGTTTTCAAAACTTGACGCGTTTCGGGTTTGGGTGCACTTTTTCAAAGATATAAGCGAAATTGGCTTATACTATGTACCTTTGAAACGATACCGCAACATTCATAAATAAACGTAACAAACATTACAAAGTGAATTACAACGATGGCATCTTCCTAAAATGCGGACTTCATAAAGGAGAAAATGCATTAAGGACTTTTAAAGAAATATACCGTATAACAATATAGATGAAAAATAAGTATGAAGTATAAAAAGAACAATTGAATGCTTTTTTCAGAGACACTCGTTAATAATAAGTTGTTTTGTTAGCATAATTATGACGTCAAAATCACAAATATCTTGCACCGTTTTTTAGTACTTAAGGGAAAATTGTTTTTACTATGTGCCTTTGAAAAATGGCATCCAAGCTGAAACGCGTCAGGTTTTGAATATAATGTTTTTTTTTAATCATAACAACATTTTTGTTGTGTAATGACCAGTTTATACATTTGATTGTGTATGTACCATTGCTTTAATTCCTCGATTGAAGCTTTGAGAAGCAAAGGCATTGCATATTTATAAATTGGTCATCCACATAGATAAGCATGTCGCAAAACTATGGAATCATAATGATAAGTTTATAACACAAGTACATTTCTTAAGGAAAGTATCAACGATTTATTTGTAAATGAATATTGACCGTAATTTCAAACGAAAACATAAAATAGCGAAATATTTATGTCAAGCTAAATATCATTTGGCGAAATAATTGACATTGATTAAACTCATTTTGATACGTAATTGAACTAATTATTGCACTTATATGATACCGAAACCACAATGTCCAATAACCGCTTTAGCTTTATCAAAGCCTTAACCAACCAACATTTTGATATTTAAGTATAATCACATACTTATCGTTGATTCATTTAGCCCTCACCCGTAAAATGGGTAGAAAAGCTGTATTTGGTAGAGAATTAGCCGATGCGCATCGAGCCAAAAATCAGTTGCCAACTCTTATCGAAGTTTCGGGTGAGAATTCAAAGCTAGACCATGTCATCCTTCAGATGACTGCTTTCGAAAGTAAAGAACGACTGGATATACACGAAGCAACGAGAAAACTTGCATCGATAGGTGAGCTTAATTTGAGACCAACAGATACGATTTGAATTGCGGCCAAAAATTTAAAAAAAAATCATTTAGAAGAATATGTTATCTAATGAGACTACCAGTCTGGAGACTACCAGACTCATTTATTCTAGTTCATCACTTTAGCGGAAGGAATTTGTTTTCCTTGTTGATGCAACCATTAATAATTATGCTGAACTCAGAAGATGAGATGGTAGGGAGAGTGTGTATTGTTGGCATGTTCCACATCCTTCAGTGAACTAATGACTGAACAATAATTGTGTAACGTTTGCGTGTAATTGCTTTTTTTAGAGAAAAAAATATGCTTATCTGTTTTGATAGTGTCGTAAAACTGTCTTGTTAGTTGGCCTGTAAATATGAATAAGTTTGTCCAAAGACACCAAATATTATTTATACTTGTTCTGTTTGATTTGTTCGCTCCTTTTAAAGGATCATACTTACATTTTTAATTACTCCAAGCATCAGCTTGAAACTGTACCTAGCGTCGAATCTTTTCGTTTATTGTTCATCAATTGTAAGTCAATCATCCACATCATCATGCTGCGCACCCAATAATGCATAATCTTACCAGGCAAACATTACATATACACCAAATCACAACTATCACAAACTTTAATTTCTTTTAAATTCACGACAATATTTGATGTGCAGCAAGTGGCCGACTTAAACATAGAGACAAACAACGATGTTATAAAAGTCTATTCATGATTCACTTGTTCAAATATTTAGTTTATCTTGTTCCGAGTAAACATCAATTCGATAAAAATGTTGGTTTATTACAATTTTGAAAATCATTTTTACAAATATTTTTTTTTATATTTTGTTACACATATATTCTAATCCTTTCTGGCTGATGATTGCATTGTCACCTAATTTAGCACATAAAGAATGATAAATATGATTAAAATGGTCTTATATGAAAGTTTTGTTTCAGTTACAGACCAGCTAAGTTTCAACGATATGTTACAAAATGAATTGGAAAAGAAAATAGAAGTAGAATTATCAAATATCGCCTTTTCACTTAAACTGATAGACAACGAGGTTTGGAGCTCTCATTGGGATGGCATTACAGTGTATGACAAGGAACTAAAGTTGTTACGAACTATGAATGAGCATTATTCATGGGTACGCAATGTAGCGCTGCTTCTTGATGGCACTTTGGCCGTGGCTGATACTCGTCGACTGTATCGATCGTCTAAACTTGGTTAGAATAAATATATATTTGTTTTGTGCAATCGCTTCTTATATGAAAATTATTTCATATAATTAGCTCCCACAAACGATAAGCTCACATATGCCTTAATAACAAATATTTGATTCGACGGTTAATAAATGAATAAGATATATAAGATCGAGATGATGTGTTTTGTGGAATTGCATTTTCAAAAAATATATTTCTAAAATTTTATTGTAAGCTGTCTTTTATATTATAAAACATGTTTATTTAAGCAGGTATAAGTGGGTGTTACACATTTATCAACAGAAAAACATTGATTTAAGCAATTACCTAAATGATATTACATTTATTTGTTCCCAGGAATATTTATTCATACGATTTCAAATGAAACATACGTCGACCTGGCAGTTCGTGGTACTGAACTATATGCGGTACATTTAACTTCGCCCGCCATACACGTGTACGACTGTCGCACATGGCACCGACCTCGCTCCATCATCACTCCATGCATCCTCGAACATGACATCGGACCTAGCTATTCGATAGATTTATATGACCATACAATTAGTGTTAATTCAACACACATAACGCTCGGATGTTGTAAGCGTAAAATAATTTACGTCCTTGACCTACATGGAACATTAACGCAATCCCATGGACCCGACATAACTGTAATCACACCGTCAATCTCGGACACAGAACACAAGCAAATCACGGAAAACATCACATTACGCGGCCCCATTATATGTCAAGCAGACGACGAGGGTGCAATACTGGTGGTTGATGAAGGGAAAGACCGCATATTGGTACTGACAACAGAAGGACATTGGCGTCGAGTGGGGCTAAGTGGAAAGACTCAGTGGTATAAATGGGCAGCGTGGTTGAAAGGGCAATTGTGTGTTAGCACTCGTGGAGGAAAACTATCAATGTTTCAGTGAGTTGCTTTGTGTAATCAATATCACATGGTCATGATGTTAAGTTGGGGTGACCCGCTTCAAAGGATTAGTATTTTTTCTTATTAATGTTCTTATTTAGTTTCTAAAAAGGAAAAAAACTACGATTGTAGACATTAATGTTAATTAGGTTGAGAGAATTTTTTTTCAGCAACACATTCTGATCTACCGATATACATAAAAACACATAAATACATTTGTACATCGTAACATTACTTAGATATCAAATCTACTAATTATGCGGTATAAGTAATCATGTTATACATATTATTTGCAACCGTATTAATCAAAAGGGACCTTATATATTACTGAAATCTACAATGTTATTTCACTGAACAGTATAATCACCATTACTAACGAATCAAAGCGGAAAAATGTATTGATTGTGTTCTGATTTACTTAATCATGTCGCATTATATAATTTAAATATGTCAATTAAGGAAAAAACGACGATTATATGCATTAATATTTATTCAGATAAGAGTAGGTATCAAGCAACTCCTTCCCATATACACATATAAGTAGAAAAGCACATAAATATATTGTGTACATTGTAACATTGTGATAGTTTACTTCTGCTATTCTTCGGTAGAAGTTATCATTTCATGCAAAGTATTTGCAACCGTATTTATCCAACGGTATCGTATATTCTCATGAGATCTACGATATTATTCACTGAACATTGTACAAAAACATTTTAATGAAATGCAGAGTTGAATAACGTTTAACCTCAAACCTAAAGCCTATGGATGTAGAACGGGTTGCAGTTTGATATAACTTAATTGAAACAATTCATTTAAAACTATGTTTCTGTTTCGAAAGCACATGATTCTTGCGTCATGCTTCGGCATAATATTGTTGTACGTTAATCATAAAACTATATGAAACAAACCAACAATACTGAATCGTAATATCGTAATATTGAATCGTATTTGTGCAATATATTGACCATAATTGCGATTGAATAAATATTATCATTAATATATTGATTCATTGCACGTAATTAGTAAGCCTCAATAGCCACTAAAGGCTTCAAGACGTGAAAAAATTATCTTGATCTTAAGTTTAAATCATATGTTGACTGGATCTGTGGCTATAATTTGAGTCACCAACGACACCTTACATTATAATTGGTTCTTCAATGTGATTACGCTTATTCACATATACATTGATCTATTAAGCTATTAACGTCCTTGAAATAATATAAAAACAATTTATGAGTCATGAGACTTAAAAGAAAATTGATTCAGCGCATAAAAATAATTAAATCAATCATAAAATATATATGTATAAATATATTACAAAAAAGTATAATTTACAACAAAATATCAATTAAAGTATTTTGAGCATATTGATTTTTCACCGACTTCCATAACACACGAAAATGTAAAAGCATTTAGGCCTACAAATAATATATAATATATTGCAAAAACCTAATGAATAACGCACATATAATGAAAATACATTTACTAACAACCTAATCAACCCAATGTGAAACTGAATAGTTCGCTACCAATATAAATCTCAGGCACATTAACATGCACGTAATCATGTAATAGTATGTATCTGCACTTTGTAGATGATTTCCAAGTCAAAATTGATGGAAAAAGTTAAACTATGCAGCTTTATATAAATGCTAAAAAGATTGAATTATAACGCCATATTGACGTAGATTGTGTATTCTATGTTAAAATTGACATATTTTACCTTATATGATTCGAATATAGCCTTCAAATTATAAATACAAAAGCACCATGTTAATATATAACAATTCAATATCATCTCGGGATGTACATGCTTGAATATCCTCGATTATCCCGTATAAGCATAGAATATTCTATGATATAAATATCGAGCGGTTTTTGCAACATCATACTTTTACATCTTCAGGTGAACTCAGCATTTTCGACAACGATAAACGCAAAATGCCAACATTAAGAATCACCTAGTATAGTTTCAAGTCATGAGGCTCCTTAGGCAAAGCGATTTCGCCTTAAATGATCGAATCACTCTTGTTTGCTTCCACGTCACTAAATGGACTGTGTTCTCTTGATTGGAACTGAACTTAACAGTGGTCGGATTTTCACGGAAGCACTGGACTCTTTGAAGTTCTACTTAAATCCGGTTACTTTTTGGTAGCTTATTAAAGACACATGTGGACGACATAGCGAAAATGTTACGCTGTTGAGTCAATTTAAACCATTGTGGAAGGCCTTTAGTATTATCCTTAGGCATGTTTGTTTTTCGTACGAGTAAGGCCCAACATTACATGGGGTTTATTGTACACCTCCAATATTTGAGTCTGTACCATGGCGGGACTCATTACACAACCAGGACTTGGACTGCTTAACAAAGGCGATGAAACACGATTGGATTGGTTATCCGCAGTATCCGTTGTCAAATAAAGACTTCTGTTCGAGTCACAAACTCCATTCCTCTCAGGATTTTTATTGGTTGATTCCAGTTGATAATTTAGGTATAAGGGATCAATATTGAAGTGGATATCCGCCTCGGGGTCGCTACAATGCGTATTTTGGAACACGCTGGACTCAAACTAGTTTGCGTCTACTTAAGCACAGTGTTAAACTGCTTATCAATATACTTGAGCAAATCATATATATATATTTCGTTTTATATATCTTATTCTTCGTACCTTGCAAACTATCCACACTATCATCTCTAGACAATGATGTGCAGGCCCTACTATCAGGAGTCAATACATCATCCGTCATGTCTGTTCGTCATTGGCGTTGGCACTATTCTCAAGGATATTCAGGTCAAATTCACTATAAGAACCTAATTCGACAATAGACGAACATGTGCATTCGCTTCGTGCATTTTCAAAATCCGACGTGAGGTATTATTATATAAAAATAACACAAATCACACCTTTGATAAACGGATATAGTGTCGATTCAGTAATGCACCTGGCAACATCACCATCTCTTACCTGGCTGCAACATCAATGCGAATGAAACATCTATGTAACGTATTATTATCATATACAGCTCTTATTGGAGAAAATGTGTAGAAGGGTCGTGGAGACGTCACGATTATCTATAATCGAGCAATTGAATGAGTTGAAACAGAAGCATTCTCGCAAAAAAAAACGGAAAAAATAGACACGTTTGATTCATATTAGTCCATATATTTTTTAACATTAAGATTATCGTAATTACACGACTGCAAAATCATGGAAAATATGCAGAATGTATAAATTTTTAACTAACCATAGAGAACCCCAAAGCATCCATGTTTGTCTTTGATAATCATGACATCAATTCCATTTCCTGCGCATACCGTTTTTTGGTGGCTATGGGACACATTTACACATTTATTTATTATTTATTTTCAATAATATGTGTGCATGAAATACAACATGAATCCTCATTCAGACGAGATGCGCGCCTCCATCACCTCATTAAGCATACATAATGATGATATTTATATACTTGAATCCTTGAAGAAAAATGATTCCTATCATTTAAGGTTCACTTGAAGAGTTGTTTCGTTATAATAAAAAATGAAATTTATGCTTTGATAACTATTCAAGCCAAAATGACAACTTCAACCTCTAATTTGCCGAGAAATATTTTATTTAGTTACGTACTTACACTAATATTGTTGACCCTGTTCTTTAAACCCCCTGTTAAGGAACGTATCCATAGGACTAAGGAGCACATATCATTTATGTGAAAAACAGCAAACTCTATGTAACTGCGGCCTTCAATATATTTAAGTCATAGAACGACATAAGACAAAATTATAAATGCAAACAAATTAATTGCAAGTTTTTTATTAGATGCAAGAATTAAACTCATTTCATGCTGGTATAATGGTATGATATTAAGCGGATTATATTCGGTCATGTCGAATATTATAATAAATGTGAAACCAAATTACAATTTGCGAAAGAGATTCTATAAGAATCAATATATATTTCATTCTATGTGAAGTGTGATTTTAAAACAAACACGCTTTATGTTTAGGGCCATGGTTTGTTAATAAATTGAGATAGAGGGGTATATTTCTACCACCATTAGAATAGACTAATTTTATTTTTTGTTATATGTAAATGTTATACAGTGTTATTACAGTGTTAAGACGGTGAAAAAAAACAATTGACACGATTTCGTAAATAAACAGCCGAAAACATGCATGGTCAATCCTATGCAAAAAAGAAATGGGGATGAAGAATCACAGGCATCTGATGTAAGTCTAACAAACTAAATGGGTCAATTTATAATGAAAATAAACAACCGTGTATCATTACTCTTTTAATGTGACTTTTTAATGGGCCGAAACTTTTTTTCTGGCCGAAACGCCCTAACATTTCGGCCAACCGAGAGAGGTGATGAAATGGAATTTGGTCGAAACGTCCCGAATAGCTTATATATTCTTACCTGAGTTGCGTATTTCTTCATGCACGCGCCAAAACCGGCGAGAAGTGAAGCCATTAAAGGAACATAAATGCACGAAAATCATGCTTAGAAATTCAATTTGGTTAATCTTTACAAAAGAACAAATAATTTGAATGAGTTTTCAGAACTGTTTAAATCATTCGAAGGAAAGAGTATACCAAACACATAACTTAACTTCGTTACCATGTAAGACGACTGATGTATATTGTGTGTTGCGTTTATCATGCAAACGCTTTCATTTATAAAATTGTAATTTCACTCGGACAGTGGCTCAAGAGAACAAGAGGGAGGGTAGTTTTGCACGATTGAAGGGTAATTTGAGCCGTGTATTTCAATCGGCCACTGAAATGAATGAAAAGATCATCTTAATTGCACAGTTTCATACTGTGCATCACCGTGTTATTCTCAGAAAGTATTTTTTCTAAATATCCATATAGGTGAATCATAATGAGTTCCACGCCCGCGAATCGATTTTATACAAGCTTTAAATGTTTTTGAACTTGCGATTATATTTTCGATTAAGTGAGCCCACAAAAGTATTACACAACTTAATCAAACTGTCTTGCTCTAGCTGTCGACCTCGTTTCAGTTTGCGACTAAATATGATGCATATATTATATAAAAAAAAACTTATCATTTCAATGTTGGAACTTTTTTTGTCAACAAAATGATGCAAAATGAATTGGAAAAGGAACACTAGAAAGATGAGCCCGTAATCTGATTTCTTAATTTTGATATTAATATAATTCGTCTTAAAATGCTTCATTTGAGATATTAATGAAATGTTATACATGTATACATCGTGAGATTCTAGCACGCTCGTATTATTATCAATGAGGATTCGGTTT
>LQRL01006872.1:0-11830 GCA_001703475.1 Hydroides elegans
TTGTCCTAGGGCTCTGAAACTTCACACACTGAAAGAATATATATTGCAGATGTGCAACGTTGAGGTTTCAGTTTGATCGACCAAAAATTGTCGAAATTACTTGGGTTTGAACTTAGACGAATTTGAGATATTTTGGGATATTTATACAACACTTTGTCCGCGGCACTTTGGTATGAAGCCTCTGTACTAGGGCTCTGAAACTTCACACAGTGAAAGAATATATATTGCAGATGTGCAACGTCGAGGTTTCAGTTTGATCGACCAACAATTGTCGAAAAAACGAGGGTTTGAACTTAGACGAATTTGAGTTATTTTGGGGTATTTATACAACAGTTTGTCCGCGGCACTTTGGTATGAAGCCTCTGTGCTAGGGCTCTGAAACTTCACACACTAAAAGAATATATAATGCAGATGTGCAACGTCGAGGTTTCAGTTTGATCGACCACAATTTGTCGAAATCACGGGGGTTTGATCTTAGACGAATTTGAGATATTTTGGGATATCTATACAATACTTTGTCCGCGGCTATTTGATATAAAGTCTTTGCCCTAGGGTTCTGAAACTTCACACACTGAAAGAATATATATTGCAGATGTGCAACGTCGAGGTTTCAGTTTGATCGATTCTAAAATGTTGAAATTACAGGGTACTGAACTTAGACGAATTTGAGATATTTTGGGACATATATACAACACAGAAAGATTACGCATATTGTGGCGTTGTGAGGACTATATTGCGTGGAAGAATATGTAAGGGCAACGGTGTGAAAAAGACCTTGTGAGAAAGACGTTGTGAGAAAGATGTTGTGAAAAAGCCGTTGTGAGAAAGACCTTGTAAGAAAGTCGTTGTTAAAAAGATATTTCTTTTGACCTGCCTTTTTATTGACAAATATTCGCGATAAAGATTGTCTTGCATAGGCTGGGGGCTTTGCATCTCTGATGCCTATGTTTAAACCTATCTAGTGGTGGCTCATTTGAAATGTAGTAAAGTTGCTTGAATATGAATATAAATTTAGGTAGGATATAATTGCGTTAAGATAGTTAAGGACCAATATAAACGAGGGAAGATACAAGAAGACCGTGTTGTTATGTTATACACCTAACCCTTATATATGCATGGTTATAGTTGTTTGGAATGTCCATATTTTGATCTCCGTTTCCATATTTCCATGTTCTTCCCGCTCACATCTGACCATTTACCAACCCAACCAAAAGACGCTTTGAGAATATGTACCTTACCGATGGCCCAAAAACATGTTCGAATACCATAAATTGAAAACCATGACAAAGGTTTAGGGCCGAACCGGTCCATATTTGTTTGTCACATATAACTGAAAGCGTGTGATTCGATAACTTGACACGTCATCTCCAGCAAGGCCATATAGCACGACGAGATGACATGGCGATAGAATAATGTCAATCACCGGTGACTTGCGCTGGTCGGTCACCAAATTGATGGACACATTGAACGGTCACCGAATTGGGATTTGGGTCTAAACAAGATAGTGGTTCGATTCCTTTGTGCTATCCCGAATAAACTTTTTTTTTCTATTTCTCACTCGACAATATTATTGTATCAATCAGGCGCGGATCCAGAATTAATTAAACCGGGACGCCAATCACATACAATATAATAACTGAAGGGATGGGGGATGGTCCCCAATGTATCTTTCGGTATAACATATAAGAGCGAACAGGGAATAAGGTGTTTAATACCTCTAAACCCGTGCCTGTAAAAATGAACTTCGTGTGCTAGCAGTTGAAACGTCGTTTCCATGAATTCCGGTTTCACGCATGGATTTCGAACGTTTCACATTTCGCTAGTCTGTTTGCGTTTGCGCCATTTTATTGCACAATGGGCGTTATAAAATTATAGCTAGAAAAACTTGATGTTATACCTTATGTATATCTATCTTTGGAGACAAGTTCCAATTCTGCCCCAATTTTGCAAATTATTTTCATGGTCGCAACCGTACTTATCATTGCAGGATCAGGGTAAAATTTGTCAATAGACTTAGAACATTTGCCCTCTTATGGTCAACTTTCTAGCATGTTTGTAAATATGGTTGCAAGAAACGAACCATCTCTCCCTAATGTGATAATCTTATTCATCACAAGGATTTTTCTTTCATCGTAAGCGTTATGGAATAATCTCATCAGTTATTATTGCAGGAGTACCCAATACTTCATTCTATGAGATATCATTCATGCAGAATATTACATTTAAGCAAACTAAATGAAACGCCACTGTTTAAGCAATCTTTCATCATATTCTCCTGTCATGGATAACTTTATGTAACTTTAATTGATGTTAAGGAGTAGGTCCATAGAATGACCTTGGTTTTAGAAGATCAGTTAAGCTGCAAGGATTTTTCTTTCATTTCAGTAAGGATCATAGGAAGCCGCAACTTTTAAACTGAAGATGGCACGCGAACTTACATCTAATGCTCTCAAGTGTTTTGGTCCCGCTTATCCTTGGTGCTAAAAGTGTCTTTTGAAGGATAATTCTGTTTGTGGAAAGAAAATTAAGGTTATAACATTAAAAACCTCGTTTACGAATAATCATAGGCTTTCTTTGATAAAGACGAGCTGTTTTTGTTTTTAAGAATTGCTAATCTATATTCAAGACTTATGGTGGTGCCTTTGGTGTGGTAATTCGAATCAGAGTTCGAGAGTTTGGAGTTTTTATAGAGGCATGAAGGGATCTTAACTACATATTATTTGTATCAACATTTGTATCAGCATTTCTTTTGCGCATGAAATCATTTAGATTGTTGATGTAGGTGGGACGACATAGTTGAATAACACCTTTTAAGTTGACCTCACGTATCCATAATGGTACGTCTGTTTGACATGAAGTCAAAAGTAATCCTTGAGGCTTGATCCATTATTTATTTGTGACATATTGTCCAGAGACAGCAGCAGCAGCAGACTGTAAAACGTAACCAGGTCTGTCTTACTCAAAAGTCACTCAATCCTCAGACATGCCTCGCCCTAAAAACGACTGCAATTAGGGTTTGCAACTTGGTAAAAATTGCAAACCAGTTCTTGTCATATTTTCTACTGTAACAAATGGGAATCTAGCATGCTTGCGCATTAAATTATTCTTCTAATGGTGACAAAGCAGTTTAACAAAAAAAAAAAATACAACAAAATATAGTCATTTGGGTTTGCCAATAGCCACGTTTTTTGGGTTTATAAATCTAAATGAAGGAGAAAAGCTTAAGAGCTATAAAAGAGAGTTGTTCTCAGTGGAATGAAATGAAAGAGGTAGTCGATACATAAATCAGTCCGCTCAAGAGGTTGTTCTGATTCATTTTATTGTCTTTGCTGCAGTAATTTACCGAAAATTATATTCACTTAGGAATCTCATCTCTTTAGGACAAAAGTCGGAGTACATATTATATTTAGTTGCTTGTTAAATCAAGATATTAAAGCATGCCATTTTTAATGTGCTTCTATTGCTAAGAATTACTGTTATGGCATTGCCACACTAGAAACTTCTTTTTCCAATGTTTACAGCATTTTATTTCAACTGCACCAAAATTAGATGACATGACACTTATTTCTCGTCACAGATGACCAGCGTTGACCATGCTTTATATGTTGATTTCATCCAAGGCCATCAGTGAAAGCTCTGTTCCAAATCACAACCAACCTTCCCCTTACTTAAGCCAACCAAATATTCTGGTGCCACATCTACCGTATGGCTACTGCCTTGTGCTTCTCCCAACCACTGATTGCCCATATGCGAAAATAGGATGTGCTAGTCATTTGATTTGCACAACAAATAGCTTTATTGCATGCCTTTGTTTGATGACCGGGGTCCTGACGGTTGATAGTTGTTAAGTGCGATTAACCCGTGGGGCATTATGGTTCGAACCAAAGTCCTTTCATATAAATGATTCCAGACAATAGGTTAATCATAGTAAGATTGACTGACTAATATGGCTCATATCCTAAAAACGCCGGGTTGGTAAACAACAGATTCGATTTTGCGTTTTGTGTTTGTCGATTCTGTAACAATAACCAAGGATGTGTGAACAAATATGTCACTCTAAAAAGAAACATATTTGTGTTCATTTGTTAAGGTACTTTATCCAATCAAAATGAATCCCGATAAAATCAAATCCCTGCATATAACGTTCCTTACGTCATGTCACCGAAATGGGCAACATATTTTTTTGTCCCTTGTCGAATATTGAATATAGAAAGTCTTATTTTAGGTTTTATTCTTGGTGAGTTTTAGTGTTAAAAAAAAACAGCTTTATCGACAAAAGGTGTAAGTGAGCGTTTGCCTGTGTTATCGTCATCTGATCAAACACGTGGTTTTTTTATCGGTGCCACAGTCTGTCAAGTCACTTCCTGTTTGGTTTGCACTTCCTCGCTATTGTTTGGCACCGTTTTTCTGGGCTTCTCTTTTATATAATAGCAAAGTAAAGTTTATTTTTGTACTAGATGTTTGGTTGGCTTTGAAATGCGATCATATGAAAGTCATATGAAAGTGATTTTTAGAGGGAAAGTGATTTTTCGGTGGCCCAAAGTTAATGGTGCATTCGTGGAAAAAAATCTAAACAAGTTATAGAATTTAGTTTTAACAATGCAGTTGATTTATTTTTTTTTAAAAGACCACCAAAATACATAATTTTATTTGGTGGATCCCGTTTCGCTCTAAGTGGGTATTTTAGAGGCACCTTAGTGCATGGAATGATTATCTGTAAGATTTCCAAAGAAGATTCTGAGGCAGGATGCAGTTTAATTTTTAATCAACTGATACCGTGTTATGTTTATGTCTACCATAAAAACAAATCATATAGTGATAGGTCCGCGACTTGAGTGTGAAATTTCAATTACTCAGGAATACACTCGACGATTTGTTAAATTGGATCTGTAGTATAATGAACAACGCTTGTTACTTATTCGGATTACAGCAATTTCATTCATTATTTGTCATTCGGTCGATACGTATACCGTAATATGTAGTAAAAATAATTGAGTTAATTATAGATGGATGCATGAGCGAAAAGCAGTTGCAACTTATCTTGTAATCTGAAGCGGAAGGTCGTCGGGTACTCACTGACAATAGGCTTACAATGCAGACGTTTCTTTAGAATTCTAGTTCTAGAGTGAGAAAAGGCAACTCCTTCCTTAATATAGAGTATCCGTACAGTTATGTCGTGATATGTCTCGTGTCGAAATAGTTACATTGTATACTATAAATAGTCATGCGCATTGGAATAGTTATCGCCAGAACTGACTTCTTTCCTTATATTGCAATAATAAGTATTTCTTAACTCCCAGCCCTTCTCATTGTCCTCCCAACCTATAATACCCACATCGAAATCAAGCATCGTGTCAAAGTGGCATCAAACGTCACTCCATCACCACAGCCAATGCATTTAATTTGATGTCTTAGCGACACCACGGTTGGTGACGGTGGCCCGCTGTAGTGCCCATAAAGGAATTTCATTGCCCGGACATGCCTTAATTGGGGGAAAGGGGGAGAGAGAGAGGCCCCGGTCTAATAGTGTCTGCTCGTGTCAACGCTGCGATTGCAGCAGATCTGAGATGTTTGTACAAGAGGAGGAAAGACAGAATTTGGTGCATCATGTTAAGGGAAGGATATGGTTTATTGGGGGTATTAGGGTGTAAAGGTTTAGATAGGATTAGTTTTCAGTATTCTTTGGTTGAAAGTTGAGCATAAAACACAAATTATTATTAACAGCCTGACCTACCTGTCTCCCTATCCGTTTATTTATCGACCAATCTACCTTCCAACCTAACTCTCGACCTACCCATGAATGCATCCACTAATCTACTTACCTATAACTTCGTTAAAATCATATGTAAGATATATATCACTTGATTCAAAATATAATGATCATTTCTTACATTTCATATCCCAACTAAACCTGTATGGCTGCTCCAGTCCCTTCCTCCTCTCGTCAAATCCTTGATGCATTCAGGACATCTTAGATCTGGGGGGCTCAGTGCATTGACAGAATGATAAAACATGATTGAACCAGATTCATCGTCGACGGCCACCAGGGTTATAATGTCGTTTATTGTGCGCCTTTGCTGGGGTTTATGTGCACCTTTCTAATAAAAGAACCATATGTGTTTTTCTATTGCTTTCTGAGTCAATTTACGTTTCTTTTTTTACAAGGGGCCTAGATAATATTAGAAACAAATAAAAATCATTTCCGGTGTCGACAAATAAAAAGAAGTTTTAAAATTATTTTTATCAACCTTTCGACGTACCGCACATAATCTTAAGATTCTCGATCAGACTAGAAATCCATCGCTTTCCAAGACGGGCGGATGCGGATTATGTGAATATAAGAGGAATGGGGTTTTTGACAATTTTAGATATAAATTTTATTACAAAATGTAGATACATGTGTATAAATTTCAATATATAAACTAGAGGGCACTCATAGGGTGCATATCTACGATCTTCTTGATGTGTCGATTCACATATAAAAAATGAAAAAAAAAATAGGCTTAAACGGGTATATAAATGGTTAACTTTAGACTTATACATGGGTAACAATATTCTAAGAACCGATATGCCCTTTACTCAATTTCAACGAAAATGTAGTTGCGATGTTATACGTTTGCACGCCATCGTCGTTTCATTTTTGAACATTAATATAATAGTCTAAAGTACAAAATGTAACGGATGCTCACTGTGTTGCTGCGAGCACTAAGTGAATATTGATTATGCAGTTATTGCAGCAGCGCGCTTATATAGCTGCTCCCTCTCCCGCACGAGAGCCTTTCTATTTATAGGCGGAGCCAATTACTCATTACATAAAGAGAGGTTATTCAACAGGCGTTAGAGACACGCATGCAAATGAGTAGAGTTTGAATTTATGCGCGCCTCTTATTAATTACCCCATTCACAACAGCCAATGAGAGGCCGGAAAAATTCATAGTGTTTTTCAGCATGGCAATAATGAAGACATTTGTGTGGTCAGATGGTGTGTGTTTAGCATCAAATATATTCAATATTATTTATAAGATCACAATCTAAACCCCCTATGCAGCATCAGACGACTGTCTTTTATAATGTTATATAAAATAATCAGTCGATTTCGGACTTGAACATATAGAAAATCGGTGTACGGGAACACAGCCGCTAAAATTCAGAAAAGCAAACCAAACGCATTACCTGCGATTTTTCGTTCTACGAAAAGATCGCAGATAATTATAAACTTGCTGTTATGCCAATGAAAACCCAAGTCTTAAAGACCCTTTTAATTTTACCTAGTTAACCCATGGGTTGGAAGATTTCTGGTCATCCAGACCATGCATAATTTGATGACAAAAGGCTTTGTATATAATTTGTATAGGTATAATTTGAAGGAGATATATCAAAGAACATAGCAGACCGTTTTAACAACTTATCAGGTGAAGTTGATTAGGGAAACAGAGCCAGATGCTCTGGATAGAGAACATGACAATGCATGGCTATATGCGCAGTGGGCTGCCCTGTGGTGAGGCTTTTATTTCGAGTGATCATTGAAACATCTTTGATATGTGTGAATAGGACACTGCAGCTTTGATATCTAAATAGCCTCTATTTGGCTTGACCAATGGAATCGATCTTTTTATTTCAAAATATTTGAAAATCAGTATATTTTCAAGTTCTAAAACTGTGATTTTGTGCAAACTACATTTTCCAAATTCTTAAAAAATATTAAATGTGGTACACTCTATCATGATGTATGTGAATGTCATAAACTTTATAAGTTTCGATTCCTGTTTTACGAGAAAAGATGAATAAACAATGAAAATGGTGAGCACGAGTAGTTCCAAATTCAAACGAGTAAAATTTGCATATGAAAGCCAGAACCCCTGCTTTTATAGTCCGGTAAGGGTCTTTAAGAAAAATGGGTAACAATAAAAGGGCGACTGTAACAACAACCCAACAATCAAGAGGTGAAGCCAGATGACTGTGGAATATGATCAAATACTGCCGTAGCAGAAGCAGCAGAATTGCAGGGGAGAGATAAATTTAGATTTGCTCTTTGCTATTTAACAGGGTGTGGCGCAGCATTGCCTTGTTATATTGGCGAAAAGGAGGAGTGTGTCGCTAGAAATATAGGGTGGTTACACTTAATTGCATAGCTGGTAACTTGATATGTAAGGAGTGTTTCGTCGTTATATTGGATTTATATTTCGCGGGCATTAATTGCATCAATGATTAAACTGTTATTTAAGAATCAGAATTAGAGTTATAAATTCAAATATTGGATATAATTGTGATAATTAATTTGATTTCTTCGCTGGATATTCGAAAGAAACATATATAAGAATAAACATAAGTTTAGGACAAAGCAGCAATGAATTAAGTTTTCTAGGACATTAAAAAAAAAACTAAAATACATTTTCTGATTTAGTAGATAGGAAGAACAGGTAAATTTGCTATTTGAGTTTGATTTGTGTATAATAGAGTGAGCAAAATTCAGATTCTACTAACGTCTTCCATCGTGGACTTCGCGGGTTAGGTTTCACTTGGTAAAGTATTTTCCTCTTGCCAACCTTGATTACTCTAGTAAGAGGCGTCTTGTCTAACCACTCGGTGTCGGGTTTAAGATGGACATTAGCTTAATATAGAGTGAAATCCTCCAAACGAAATGAGCCCTGTTTGGTCAGAGCATAGGCTGATTAAATTGCAAATAAACAAATACTGATATGAGATGGTATGAATTTATACTATGTTTACGATTTTGAGTTAAAGCTAGTTGAATGAATTTTATGATTTATTGCCTCATTAGTTAAGAACATTTGGAAGAGTTTTATTATTAATCTCCAGTGGACCCTCGTTAAAATGAATACGGTTTAACCGAATTTTTGCTTTAACCGAGTCAATTTTACGGTCTGAGTTTCTATATGTTCTTTATAAATCGGTTAAATGGAACAGGTTTTGCCGGTTCCGAGGTGTTTTCTTAAAACGTCAAGAATCGCACCCAGCCAAGTGCGGTTGATTCGTTGATATGTTCAAGACACCCCGAAACGGTGCCTGGATGGCTAATCTCATCCGCCTTTTACAAAATGTAAATTAAAGCATTAACTGGGGTCTGCATCTCTACTTAATCATGATAGTTATATTCGTCACGCACGAGCCTTGGTGAGCAGTATCTGATCCATATACTACCCTTAAAAATTAATGTCATCATCTGCACCCAGACGCGTACGCAGATATCACTTGTTGATATCGGAACATATCGAAGGCTTCCCAACTGGTACCTGGATCACAAATCGCTTCCGCCTCTTAAGCATTACAAACACTCAGACCTACCTACCTAAGGTGAAGCTCGGCATATGCTCACAAAACCGCCATCACAAGCTATTGAAACAAGTATGTTTACCCTCATTAACCTTGCCACTCTTTGCTGTGATCTCCATTACAGTCTGGTGACAATGTAAAGCCTTGCTCAAGTCCCCATATGCATGGCAGTGTTTTGATAATTAAAGGTGGGAGACTGAATTGTGCTGTTCACCGATGGCATCTATTAAAAATAATTTATTTTGGACATTTGCTCACGCCCCGGTCCCTTTTGTATTAAAACCGGTTTTTGTTTGCATATTCATATACAGTAGAACTTCATTCACTCGAAGCGCTCGAGACTTAGGATCCACGTCGAGTTAATAGGTATTTCCAGTTAACCGTGTTTGCGTTAACGATATTCCACTGTAGTTGGCCTTCAAATTTAACCGACCACAGAGTTAACTATATTCCACTGTAGTTAGCCTTTAAAATTTAATGGACCACAGATACTATATATTCGGTCTACCTTGAGATTCCAGATCGTAATCAAGCAAATATCATATATAATCAATCTACTCCATATCCATCTGGATATTTTGGTACACCGGCTCAAACCCCCTCTGGGGTCACACGACCATGTCACTGCGGTGGTAACGCGCGATTACTTCAATGTGAAAAACAAGCTGATGAGGAAACCAGTATCGCACTCTTATATCTGAAGCAAATGCCAAATCAGGCCCTTATACCTTCGCTAATGATCTTTCGTATAACCCTTGGTTAACACGAATAGAACTTGGATAATGATTCGCCCTGCGGTAATGGTCTGGTTGATTCACGCTTGATTCAGAAAGATGAAATAAGAATTAGACCATTGACCCCCTCTAGCTGTACTTTGGTTCCTACACTCTATATCCATACACCATTAGATGCCCCAAAGATATTGGATACACAGCCTACGCCTCTGTGTACGGTACTTTCTTTTGACAAATTTCTAAAGGACTCCTCAATTGTCCTGATTAAGTTGTTTGTGGCCAGAACCAATGAAGTGAAGAGGTCTCGACACAGAAAGGATCTCGTTAAGCCAAAGCCAGAGCAAAGGATGTGATGGAACTGAGTCATGAAAATGTGCAATTTAGGAGCCGTGGTTGATTTTAGAAAATTTGTTTAACGACGTGACTGTCGCCAGTCTCAAATGATTGGTCTTTGGCCTGATGTGATTCTGTGTTTCAAATTGAGATGTGCAAGAGATTTGACTTAAGTTTTCGGCACAAATTGATATAATAATAATAATAATAATAATAGAATGATTTAACGTGCCTGTTTCTAAATTATTCACAGACACTTACAATAGTAATAATCTAACGTTACGTAAACACTATAAGAGGACATTACATAGCTAGTACAATGGAAAAAAGATAAAACAAAAACTTATAACAGTACACTTTGATTACGCTAAGACATTACATGACTAGAAAGAGTGCATAATGGCATTACAAATGAATATATATTAAAAACATTACTAATGCAAGATACAGCGTTAAGACATTACATGACTAGAAAAGATAAAATATAAGATAAAACCCAATTATGTATTATACGCTTTTTTGAACAGATGCGTTTTAAGATTGCGTTTGAATTTAGTGAAATTACTTTCTTCTCGTAAAGTCAAAGGAAGCATATTCCACAAACGCGGGGCTATCACCGAGAATGCACGATCGCCATACATTTTAGTCCTGGTTTTCGGAATCTGAAGGAGTCTTTTGTTTGTTGATCGAAGGGTTCTTGATGTATGTTTCTGAATAATCAAATCCTGCATGTAGAGTGGGGCGAGTCCATTGATGATGCGGAAAGTTATGCATATAACTTTGAATTCTATTCTTGACTCTATGGGGAGCCAGTGAAGCCTGCGTAAAACGGGGGATATGTGATCAAACTTTCGAGATTCAGTTACTATTCGGGCGGCGATGTTTTGCATACTTTGCAATGGTTTCAGCTTGGTTTTCGGAAGCCCTGCGAGTATAGCATTAGCATAGTCCAGACGAGACGATACTAATGCATGGACTAGCTTCTCGCATGCGCTTTGCGTGATGAATCTGCGTATGACACGTATCCTACGTAGATGGAATATCAAGGTTCGGCATCTATTTTCGATCTCGGTGGTTAGGGTCATACTCCGGTCAAAAACAACACCGAGGCTCTTGGCTTGAGTCGTTGTGCGAACTGTCGCATCGGCGATTCTAATATCCATCTCCGGATATTCGCGCGAGTAGTAAGGGGGGACTAAAACCAAAACCTCTGTTTTTTCGTCGTTGAGTTTTAATTTGTTATTCGTCATCCATGATTTAATATCCGTTGTGCACTCACTGACTTTTGAAACTGCATGTTCGAAGTTGGATCTGTTATCTAATTTGAACGATATGTAATTATCTGAGTCATCTGCATAGCCGTGGAAGCTGAGGTCGTGTTCGCGGGTGATATCGCCTACCGGAAGCGTGTACGCTTTATAGTCCTCAGGACCCATAACCGAACCCTGGGGCGCGCCGAATTCCAGAAG
>LQRL01006875.1:0-12118 GCA_001703475.1 Hydroides elegans
TATATATATTTAAATTTGCTGTTGAGGCCAGATTTTGATATCATAAAAATAGTTGTATTTTATATATAAATATATTTTCGCCCATGTCGTTTTTTGTCTTTCTGTGGCTTAAATATACTATACAAATAAATAAATTGATTTTATTAATTCTCTATCGTTTCATTGTAAAGATGTTTGAAAGGCAATTTGAAAATGGGGTTCATACATGGCGGTTACAATTTTGTGACCGACCGAGTATCTACCAAATGTCACATATCTAACATTTACGTAGTGAGTAGGCTTATGGGCTTGTTCATACGGGAAGCGACGAAACGCGGCAAACGGTAATTTACTTATTTGTTCTTTATAGGGCTTAGTCATTTCTTTAGAAAAAGTGTTCACATGGGAAGCGTCAAGCTCAGAACGATAAATGTTTGACATTTAAACAAATAATTTACTTTGACAAGTTGAGTTGTTTGTTTCTTGCCGCAACTAGCAGTGCAAAAACGCAAGGGGCGATTCCGCACCGCCTCTCGCGTTTGTTGATATCCTTTGATGAAAATTAACAGTTAAAATACTAAGAATCGTCATATGTCGCTTCACATGTGAACACCTTGAATAAAAACGCTTCAAATATGTTCAAATTATCTACTTTGTGTTCGTGATTAAACTTTTAAGGACAGTCCTAAACATTTTTTTAAACTAAAATCGACGGTTATTTAAAAAAACGTTCTCAGATATGGTCTTTTCATCAGTTACTACGCTTCAGGGCCTGTTCACACGGAAAAGCGACGAAACACCACCGGCGGCAATTAACTTATTTGTTCTTAATAGGACTTGGTCATTTTAATCGCTCTAGGAAATGTGTTCACGTGGGAAGCGGCAAGCTCAAGACGGCAAATGTTTGACATTTAAACAAATAATTAACCTAGAAAGGTGGAATTGTTAATTCTTGCCGCTTCTGGCGGTGCAAAACCGCAAGTGGCGATTCAACAGTTTTAAATTAACAGTTAAAAGTCTAAGAATCGTCAGCTGTCGCTTCCCATGTGAACACCTTGCCGCTCCATTTCCGAGCCTAAAACGCGTGCCGCTTCCTGTGTGAACAAGCCCTAAGGCGCGTTAACACAAAAATAGAAGCTCGACAATACTGACAAAAAGCCCGATTTTTGCGTGAACACAAGGGATAAATTCCTTTGTTTTAAAAAAGTGGCTTTCAGCCTTTCGGTTTTTTTTAGTTTTTTTTCGGGATTTTTTGCTTGCGTGAACGCGGCCTTAGCGAAGACAAATTTTCTCAGTCAGGTGTGTAAAACTCTGTTGTTGCTCACTGCGAACCAATGATTCAACTTATTCGAACGGCGTTCATTCACAATATATACAATGATACATGTTTATGACATGCAAACATATAAAAAGAAAAACTTTCTTGCTAAATGAACTAGCCAGTTAACTCACAAAAACTGCTAAACACTATTCAACTTTCCTTTTAATTGAAAATTGTGATATTTAACTTAAACTTTACCCTGAGTAAGACAACCATTTAGACCCTAATCACATTGGACTAATAAGATGCAACACAGAAAATAGCAAGTCTTTCTACGTAACTCTGGTTTGTTCTTGTTTGAGATGGACCAGATTTGGACAGTTTTAAACCCCAAAAGTCAACAATTAGCTCTTTGTCACTTAAGATATTTAACACTATGCTGTCAAATGATCATAGTGGTTGCTAATTATATTCAACACGTGGTGAACTGTTAACTTCTGAAACTAGAAAAAAAATCATAAAAACAGATGGCTCTTGTGTATAAAAAGTTGATAAGATATGAACTATCCTAAGTTTGAATATATAGAATTTTTTGACTAAATGTTTTATAATATAAAAGCAATTCCTTTGAAATAAATATTCTTATATCACAAACAACACAAACCATATAAAAATCCAAAATGAATTAGGATATAAATGATGGATTATAGATACAGACATGACTGTTTATATATTTACATTCAATAGAACTCATATCATTACTATTTCACTTTGAAATAAACAATGACAACTTAAGGCAAATAATTTCAAATTTGAATAGAATTTGTCAAAAATCTACTGAAAAGATAGAAAACAATTTTAAAATGTAAATAAAAGCTAATGAATATGGATATAAAGATTATGCGCTGAATAAATAAAAGACAAGTAAATCATGGATATTATATTCGACGACCGCAGTTCGAGTGGCCAATCTACAGAAGAACGACGCCGAATCGCCGAGAGACAACACAGATCGGAACAGATCGTGAGTAGACATCAGAATGCCGTCGCGCTTTTCAAACCTCGGATAGCAAACGTTTAATCGTCGAACTCTGAACGCAGAAACGTTATCATAATATATCATAAATATATCATAAATATCATAAATTATAGACGCTGAACGCATAATTAAACGCCAACGAAAAATCGCTAATATTATTAAGATGTGCGAATCGCCGCATTTATTGAAGAATAAAAGTCACATTTGCATATAACGTGCCATCACAACACACTTTTTATGGGCTTTTCTAAGGGAGCGAGGATATGGGTGAGAGGGGTTGGAATCGCTTTTATTTAATCTGTCAATTTAGATGCCACTTACAACATCACATGTTCATGTAGTTGTTCATGACGTTGAATTGACGTTGTCATTTTGCTGTGTGTGAATTTGGTTTCATGGCACTTTCCTATTTGTAAGGTAATTAGAGCAAGGGGTTTCCACGTTGCGTTAAAATCTTAAATAGGATTATGTTGGTCTGACTATGATTTTTTTTGCTTCATATCGATTCACGGCAACGTTTTAAATTGAAATAAAAATTTCAAATTTATATCAAATGAATAGCTCATTTATCTTGTTCTTTTCTAAATGGTTATGCTATAATTAAATATATGATTTCACTGGTTATGCGATCGGGAATCTTTAACTCTTTTCGACCCTTAAAATTGTCTTAATGAAATGTATACTTCCCTAAAAAAAATATTTATATATTTGCACGTTGAAACACTTTTGTATCAAGGTAATTAAAAATGTAACATGTTTTCCACACACTACTTTAACGGAAAGATTTGTTCCATTCTTCTAACTAAACATTGCAAACCATGCTTTAACTATGCTTTAACTATTCTAAGTCGAGAACCAAGTCAAAAATCTATGAATATTAATGCAAACTTTCATTAATAAAACGCAGCTTATCACAAAAGTACTATTATCATTTTTATTTACAGAATATCGGAACGAGCAACAAAGAAGCAAAGAAGTCATGGATGAACCATGTGCGTATGCTCAGAAAGAAGCGTGTGCTTCCGGAAACACTTTTGCGTTATCTGAAAAAGGCCGAGAATTCGACGGTGGCGCAAACTGATTCAGATAGGACTGTTTTAGGGGAAAATCGAATACAAGCCAATGGAAATAATTGGGCTAGAGGAGGTGTGTCTCAAGATTCGGCTGCGAATACGGAGCGTCTAGAGAAACCGGCTCAAGGAAGAGCACGCGATATCAACAATGAGGGGGACCATAAATCTAGTAAAGCGCAAAAGAAAACTCAGGTACCGGCAGTTGTAGTATATACCAAAGATGTCGACCGATGTGGACAGACTGGAATGTCGAAATCGAATGGAATGGGGCCACCTGATATCAGAAAGCAAGCTAGGCATATCGACAATATACCACAAAATACAATTGCAACAAAGCCGGCTATCCAATCTCCCAAAGGAAAACCAGGAACACCTAAGCGCACACACAGACAGAATCAACCAAAGATGAAAGTATCCGTACCATCATTGACTGGAAAACGTAGTTTAAACACCAACATAAATGCACCATCGTCCCAAAAGAAGCAACGTCCTGAATCTGCAGATTATTCAGCTCATATGTTTGGGACGCCCGGATCGATAACCAAGGAATCATACATTTCTTCTACAAATAGTGATTCTGAATCCAGTGTCAACACTGATATAAGAAACAAGGGCAAAGGAGCAGCTTTGAATATATTTCCAAAAGCATCACTTCCAATACATGGACAAACAATTTATCCTCAAAGTCAAAATCCAGATGCATCAGGATCCAGATTTCCTGCTATACCGTCTCCTTCTCCAGCTTCGCAAACCATGACGCGAGCAGAAACGGTTCGCCTACTCAGATTGAAATATCTCACACCATCTGTGCCAAATCAACCGAACGCACCAAATACAAACCAAGAAAAAGAAGTAGATATGCGGGGAAGACACGGTCTCAACTTGCCACCTGAGGTAATAGCGAAAACGTTGCCAAATATTGCAGACAAGACAAAGGATAGAACAGGGCCTAGAAGAAATGAATTACAACCACCTCAAAGTAAGACTTTGCAATCGACAAATAATCGGATGGAAAACGGTGGCGGCAAATATCGAATTCCTGCTGAAAGAAGTACTAATCATAGTTCAGAAGGTAGTGCAAGGCCTAGCAAATCTGAAATACAACCATCGAAGAACAAAGCTTTGAAATCGGCAAATAATCGGGAAGAAAACGGTCCCATTCTGTATTCTTGCGGCGGCGAATATCAAAATCCAGCTGAACGAAGTGTTAATAGTCAAATTAGAAGCTCCTCAAACCCGCATAAAATCGAAACCGTCATCAAAACTGAAAGCAATGTTGAACCATCAGGAGGAGCCAAAGAGATACAACACGACATTATATTTAGGCCTACTTCTGAAGAAAGGGAAAAGGTCAATGAATTGAAGAAGCTCTTCGAAAAAGACACAATCGTCCTACACCATGGTCCAGCTTTGAAACCAAAAATTCAAATAGGTTTTGAGCCGAAAAGAGCCAATCACAAACTCAAAGAATGCAGCGTTGTTCTATATCCAATCAAAAAGGAAACACTAGGTTCAAAATCGATGGTAAAACTGCAGAACTCTAGCATAGATGACTACTTTAGAGCAACAAAAAAGAGAAAAAGTGGGGGAGAAGGCAAACATGAGCAACCACCTATATCAAAGATACTGCGACAGGGCGGAGTAAACAATCAGGAAAACCCAACTCCATCCACGCGATTGAGAAAAAGCGAAGATAAAAGTCAAGAACAACCATCTCCGTCAAAGATACTGCGACCTAGAGCCCTGAGGCAGTCTGCTCATAGTGATGGGACGAAGGCGGTTGACGTCATTCAATCTCCGAACCGACAGAAAACTAGCCCCATAAAACCGAGTCATACAAAAAGTGCATTTTCGCCCGTGGTAAGCCCGAGCAAAGTTACTGCACATCATATTGATCACGACAGAAATACACAAGCGAAGCGAACATTAAGTTTCGAATGCAACAAAAGCGAGGAAATAACGAAAGATATTGATACATCACAGCCAAAAGAGAATGAATGCACACCTATCTTATTTAGTGAATCTAGCAATGCATCCGAGGTTATTAAAGATAGGCTCCCTTCACAACATGAGAAAACCACGAATAAGGAATCGCTTGGTACAGAAAGTTTGAAACAACGAGAGAAGAAGGATAGTGAAACCACTTCTTCTGCTAAAATGACAGCTTCGTCTCTTTTCAGCAGCTCAAACGACAAACCTTCGCTCAGACAAGATAAACCACCTTCATCCGACCCCGTCACATCGATCTCCAAAACCTTACCGCAGCCTTGCAGCGACAGTAGCCCAAAAATATCAGGATCGATGAGCAATAAGATACGTACAGAGCCTGATATCGAAATACCCAAAACACCGTCGTCTCCAGATTCTCTTAAGATCCAGTTTGACATTGATCCTGATCTTGCAAATGATGACGTCACACCTGTGAAAACTCCGGATATAAGCAACTTGATCGCGACCTTGACCGACGATAAAGAAGAAAATGATTCGATCAGCTCTATCGCGACTAAAGTTGAAAACCCCTTCCAATCGTTTCTTGATATTCAAGTAAGCAGTATCGCCCAGCGCTCAGATCTACTCAACAAAAGCCAGACACCACTTTCAAAACGGTCAAAAACACCCACGAAGAAAATCAAGGTAGACATGATACAAATGGACGAAGACGACACACGAGATTATAGAGTTGGTGGCTCGAAAACATTTAAATCGTTAATGAAAGCAGCGTCGAAGAGATCTGCAGAGAAACTTACAAGTCCCTTGCCATGGTCAGGGTTGGAATCGAAACAACAACAAATTCAACGGGCTCATATACCCAAGAAGATTTTCCGCGCTAAAGGGGAGAGTGAGTTGAAGCAAGCATTGAATTTGCCGAGTAATTGCAAGGTTGCTATTATGAAAGGACCATTGTCTCAAGATATGCTTAAGAATGCTTCCTTAGGTGTTGCTAATATGCCGCCAGTCGTACACTCAGGCAAGAAAAACGATGTTGATGTAATTGTAGATTATCAAACGGTTGATGGCACCAACAAGACAGTGAAAGGCAGTAAAACCCCTGAAACCGACATACAAGCACATGTAAATAAAAAACCTGATGATGAGAATACTTTAAGAAAGAAAACACAGGTCGAAAATAAGTCGGATGTGGATGCAACACAAACCTTAGACATGGATAGCTGTCCAGGAATGGATTCGTTTGAAGTTGAAACATACGATCCTGTGATCGCTGAAGAATCTAACCATTTAGATGAGGCATCCGCTCCAGGATTGTTCGAAACATATGAAGATATGCAGCAAAACACCAAAGATGTAAAACTGTCTGATATCAAAGCGCCAAAAGCGATAAGAGATGATAAACCTGAAGCGATCACGATTAATTCGATGAATCGATACACTGAAGATTCCAATGCTGACGAAAGTGTAACTCAATCATCTTTTGACAGCGTATCTCAATTGATATTACACACGGCAAGACCAAAGTCAAATCGGATTGAAGAAACGATGTCTATGGACCAGCAATCAGGCAATGATACAATTGAAAATAATACACATCCGTTCAGTCCGGATACAGAGAGCGAAATTGAGGTTATTAACAAACTTCCCGACAAACAAAAACTCGGCCAAAATACAACGCGCCATGAAAGTGACAAGGCCATTGATGCGGAAAACGTTCAAGTAACTTTGGTAACTAAGGATGACGCGATGAGTTGCCATGGCGACGGGGAAGAGGCTCTCAACCTTTGTTTATCAAGTAGCGAAAACGAGGCAACTCCCAAAAAGAAACAAAGATTGAGCCAAACGACCTCATCGTCAATGGAAATAGAAGACTCACTAAAAGATCATATGCACCAAGTGAGTAGCATTCATATCTCAGAGAAACATCTGCAGTTTGATGACCAGACAGAAACGAAAGATAATGGTGATGAAACTAAAGGAAATTCACTGGAAGATACTGGACAACACGCTTTTGACCTGACGTTGTCAAAGTCGAATTCCCCAATATCAAAAAATGATTGCGAGATGGGTCGCGGTGAAACTAGTGATACAATTGAAAATTTAAAAGGTAATACGGGAGAAGAGTTGGAGATAAATCTCTCATTATCAGAGCCAATTAAAACCAATGCCAGAGAGGCAAATCAGAAGAAAACTCAAAATGAAGATGACCTGGGCAATACAAAGGAAAATACGGGACCAGACCTTGCACTAAAACTCACTCTTTCAGAGACTAATAACATAATGTCAAGCGAACAATATACAAACGAGTGCACAAATTATGGCAACGTAGATAATACGAAAACCGTTTCCGATCGAATAAGCCACAGCGCCCTCACCACAGATGTCAAAGAATCAACAATCTACGATTTTCATCCCAGCTCACAAATATCAAACGAAAATCACCAAAGAGACGAGTCAAACGATCCTAAAAACACTCAAGGTGACATAGCTGGTATAGCATCCAAAGCAAATACACAAACGTCAGCTTTATCGTCGTTCGAATATGGCCAGCGTATCTCACCGACGCCGATTACTGAAACTCAGTGTAGCGAACGAGATGATACTGAAACATACGAACAAGAAACTACAAAATCGAACCAAAAGCATGGTTCAATGAATGTATCGTCTAAGGAGATTGACGGGGAAACAGTATCACAAAAACTGCGAAACATGCAAGACATCGATGATCAACCAGTCACCGGAAAACACAGTGAAACTCAGCTACCATTAGACGAAACTGGTAACGCGACGTTAAGAGAGCAAGCATCAACAACCGCATTACTATCCCCTGAAGGTGACCCGAAATCCTTCGCAACTGATACAACACCATCCGAACGTACACCGAAAACCTCCGAAAGTGATCCGAAAACCTCCGAAAGTGATCCGAAAACCTCTGAAAGTGATCCGAAAACCTCCGAAAGTGGTCCGAAAACCTCCGAAAGTGACCCGAAAACCTCTGAAAGTGATCCGAAAACATCAACCCCACTTGTTGACAAAGGGCAAAATCCATTGATAATGAATTGGAGTGATGATACGTTACAGAGTATTGAAGATGAAAACGCAATATATCGCCCTAATTCGAAACAACGATTACCCTTTTATGAAGATGAAACCTGTGATCATAGTCAAGAATCCGGAATCGGTGAATCATCACAACGGACAATCAATGAAGGCGACAGTAGTCAAACATCGAATTATGACGTCAGAATCCATCATATTAATGACGTCACTAATGAGAAAAATGACGTCACGAGAAATGAATGCGATAGACCATTGAATATGAAATGGGGATACACTGTTGAGTCGAGCAATAGTGTGTCGATAGAACCGATTGAAAAAGAAAGAAAATCACAGGAAAATGATAAAAGTGTACGTCAGTCGTCAATTAATGAGAACAATGGGACCCATTCTGTTTATTCAACACTTGGTGAACAAAGTCAAGGGGTGATGGACAAATTTAGTCAAGGCAGTATAGATAGTAATTTCGAAATGATAGACATTCATGACAAAGATACGTTTTCCCAAATTCTTTCTATTTCTCCTATAAAAGGTTTAAGCAATGCAAGCCACCATGTCACCTGTGATGAACAATCAAAGAGCCGTATGGTAAAAGAAAATGAACCAATCTATCAAAGCGAGCAAGACAATATTGATGCAGATGATTCCCTATCCTCTCAAGTAAGCCATGCGCCTCGTAAAAGTACCGAATCAGATCAAGCCTCGCCTTCTGACGTCACAAATAATGGTGTGGATGACGCCACAAAGAATTCCGGATATCCGGATAATGCTGGATCCATGGTGACTATAACAACCAATGCTGATAACGATACGAATCGCGACAAAATAAATCATGTATATGCACAAAGTGATATTCACAAAGGACTAGATGAATCAGAACCATCAACGAACGCTTTAAACACATATAATGAACCGTCTGAAGTCGCTGTTGATGGTATTAGGAATTCAAATCAGGAAAATGACGCAAATGATTATTCAAGTGATGACGATAACGGGGATGCTGGCAGTTTTGCAGATTCAATTGAACCTGAATTACAAATAGCGAATTCAATCAGACCAGCACATTCAGACCATGAACTAAGTCAACATATAGTCCAGTCACAGGAAGACACCAAAGGGAGATTGAGTCAGCCAAACCTCCACACACCGGACCAATCGTTCGCACATTCAATGTCGTCTGCAAAATCGGACCATCAACTAAGTCAGCATAAACGTCACTCGCAAGACGATGCAGAAGAAGAATCATTGAAAGAGATGCCTCAACAGAACTCAACGCCAAGAGACCCATCACCGGAAGTAGTCCGAGATATCGATATGGATCCAGCGCTTTTACTGGACCACATCCGAGACGAAATGTTCGAATTATTAGAAGAAGAATGCAAAACGAAAAAAGACGAACTTTCCAAACTCGACCAAGAAATCGAACAAAGGCGCGTCGTGCTGGATACAATTCAACAAAGTTTAAATGACCAGTCCTTAAAAATGGATCGCATGATTAGCCATAAGGAAAAGTGTTTGTTTAAGTTGGAAGCACAGATACGTGAGGCAAAATTGAACTTGGACCAGTATCCATGGCAAGTCATGATAGACAGAGCGAAGGATGCAGAACAGGGAGTGGAAGATAATGAAAAAGAACTGAAAAAGTTGGAAAAGAAAGTAGCGAACGCGAAATCGCAGTTGAAACATTGGTTATCGGAGGACGGTCGAAAACACATGGAGAAGCTAAACGCACAGCTTGAAAACGAGGTCAAAATGAATAGAGCAAAACTACAGGCGTTGAAATACTGCGTAGATGAAATGGAGATTCGCAAGACATCACAGTTGACAAATAGAACGGGTTTCGCGACATGTAGTAGCATCACAGAAATGCTCGAAAAATGCTATTTACCACATAGTATAGCGAAACGCGCTAATAACCCAACGAATCGCGGTATGATCAACAATCCGGAACATAATAAGGAAATGAAGTTGCGATACTTGGAAACGCGCAAAGTCATGGAGTATATCCACGGAGGTCAACAAGGCGGTTTATATGGCGCCGTGAATTTTCTTGTCACTCAAGCCCCGGTTCAAGTTATGAATGATCTCGCTATATTATACAAGAAAGCCAAATCAAACGCACAGACTGTTGAACATACAGAAGAAAACGAAACCAAACTCGACGGCTATATATACGACCGAAAACGCCGTTATGCCACGTATTTACCTAAACGCAAATTCAAATTCCTATGTAAAATGCAAACAGCTGTAATAGAAGGAAACGAAGATGACGCTGGTGTTATCAAGAAAATTACCCGTTTTCCTGCATTGACGTTACGAGACGGCGCGAGATTAAACGAGGTAAGCTAAAGCCATTCTTGTTTCAACAGACGTTTGAATGTGATATAAATTAGTATGAAAATTAACCATATAAAGATATCTAGTAATTAAATGTTTTAGTAACATAACACCAAATTACATAAAGATTATTTTTTATTGTATTCTATATAAGCTTTGCAATGTTCGTTTTTCATTGTGTTATATAAGTCTCCCTTTGGGCAAAACGTTTCCAGTATTTTTTTTTGTGAAAACATGATGTTTTAATATCACACATCAAACATTTAAAACCCTGGATCAAATACTAAATAGTAAATCTATATATCTATATAACTATTATTTTCATTGCAAGGAGAACCTGGTGAAAGTGGTGGACGCCATCAACCGCATGTGGGGACCAGTGTTTCAAATTCCCCGGATGATGGGCGTGGCTAAGACGGTCACGTGTGCAGTGCTCATGATTATAAACCACGTGCTTAGTGTCGATCAATTAGCAGATTCGTTGGTGAGTGTATGCGCATGCGCGTTTCTGTTGAATGAAAGGAAGCTTGTCTAATGGTTTTATTGTTAATAGTTATTTTAAACGATTAGTATGAGGGGAATACAGTGACTGGGAATATGAGACGTTTATTAACCTTATAGACTAGTTGTTTTGAAGAATTGATTAGAAAATTAGAATAACATATTTTTGCACATAAACTTAAGCTGCTTGTATTATATATAAATTTGAGGCAATCAATAGCAGGAACGTCAGTAAATCCTTCAAACATTAACATAGAAGAGTTATAAATAAAAATCACAGAACATCATTCACTATATTCGCATGTTGTTTTACCTGCAGGTTTGGCTGGACAACCTACCCAACCACTTTGTATTTGAATTCATGGATGACGCGGGACCCGAGGACCTTCAGCTGCAGCTAGGTAAATAATTCAATTTTTGCAGCTAGGTAAATTATTTAATATATGCAGGTCGGTAAATCATGTCGACCTTAATAGGACATTTTCCTAATAACTCAGTTAATCATACAGTTTAATGCTTTATGTATATTATTTTGGTGACATTGGTGATTTATCCTGCATATAAAATATACAATTACTCAATAATATAAAAACAGTAATACCATTTATTAAATATATTATTGCTCTATTCTTGTAAGTGCGACAGAGTAATTGACAAATTCTGATACTACGTTAAATTGCACAACTTTTGGTTCAGCTATGTCACTGGGCGTTCTGCGTTGCTGGAACCTGGGCCCGCGACGCCACCACCCAGACCACATCTACATGCTACACGGCTTTACGGTGGCCGAAAAGAACCGAACTCAAATGATGACCGATATCTGGCAACAACACACGGATGAAATGGCTGTGATTGAAGCCAGTGTGTTTGTGGTGAAGGGACAGCGGTGTACGGTGTCGTTTGAGCCATCGGCAGGTAAGG
>LQRL01006951.1:0-11835 GCA_001703475.1 Hydroides elegans
TAAGGTTACATCATATATATGGGCAGAGTGTGATAATTTTGAACCATTCAGAAACTAATGAACGCATATCAAAGAGTGTTATGATATAAACTTTAACCGTGCGAATATTATACTATCAAGCTTTCATTGATATGCCATTTAAGAGCGCAACATGATCTGAAGAAGCAACATTCATTCTGTGTCTAAATATAAATAAATTTGAGATAACATGCATTCAAAAAAGGACTACAGAATTATTTTGCAATACAATACCTTGGAAATCGATTCCATCATTTTCGTCGAAGATAAACGGATACACCTTATTGACATGAGGCATCCATCTGACGTAACTTTTATCATGCTTCCTGTTGACAAAGTTCATTTGTTATGCATCAATACTTATCCGTTAGCTTTGTAACATACAAAAATAAACATACATATATATTATATGTAATTGTCTAACCAAAAAACATTAGTGTCATAACGACTCAGTGGTTGGAAGTATAATATCGATACGATTTGACCCAGCAATTTGGCTCAATCTCATGAATTTACAGTTGTTAAAAACAACGCCCAGAGACGGTGACTCTAATGGGTTTCAGCCTTCATGCAAACCCCGCCATGATATTATTATTTAAATTTCAATATTAATTGAATTATTCTCAACAGTTTCAATAGTGTCTTATATGAAGATACTGCCTTATCTTTGTAAAAACATTATATTTAATGTTTTAACTCACTCTCGAATGGCCTGTATCTGTCGCCACCCATCTGTGTCTTCCGGTGGCATGATAATCACCGCACTCTTTGGAGTTTTCTTCACTGTAGTTTCGGACGCCATTCTAAGGTAGAATTTGTTTAATTTGCCTAACATGCCAATGAATTTAAGGATAAGCATATGTGTATGTATTAGATGACACACACTGGCGCCGTCTACGCGCGCGTAGATGCTTGATTGTAATATGTGAGTTTTTTTCTACGGTAAGCAGAACATAATGCGATGAACTACACTATTGTCTTTTAGACCATAAACGCATTCAGAGGCAAAATAGCAGTAGCGACACTTTCCTATGTTACAACGATAATGTTATTTTTCTGCGTTGTCAATAAAAAGAAGTTTATACGATAAGCAAACTTGTTCTAACGTACACTTGTATTTGTAAATGAAAACCCCTTTTATCGCCCAGTTACAAACCTGAATATGCTCCGAATATACCGTGTATCACACAAAAACCTTATGTTTATGTTTAAGTAACTTATGTTATATATACTATTTATCTTAAATTCTAAATATGATGACGAAACGTTGTGTTGTAAGTTTCTAAAAGTTATGCAATCTGTTTTATTTACATAGGCATTTCTTACTTCCGGTGTTGGGTAAAAAAAAACTGTCATGAAAACGAGTTTTCCTATAAAAAAAACTGCGTTAATTTTTACATCTTATTTTTCTTTTATATCATTTTTTTGTTTTATAAAGAGTATCCCACGAGCCACGAACAAAAGATGTTCTCAGCGAATCCCAGCTGGCTTGGAGATTTTGAGGAAAATCTTTCTTTTCTAGCTTGGGGATTTTTGCAGTTTGAGGAGCACCTTTTTTTAAATGTTTTTTTTTTATTTTGCAATAATAGAGAGTTTGGGCAAAAAATGTCCCACCGGGATGACCGTGTTTCGGTAGGTATATTTTAATCTTTACCCGATTAATCCGACCACTAAAAGTACTTCATATGATATAAAAATTAATTCAAACTATTAATAAATTATGTTACTTTATTTTGCTAAATTTCAGGTAGAATAATTTTACTGAATAACTTAGGTTTATGTCATAATAAATAGGGTAATGATTAAAATTTGCTGACCTAAACACAGTCATCCCGAAATTACATTTTTTGCCCAAACTCTCTAATAAATTAGAATACTGAAATTGAAATTTATTATTATTGTTTGAAATCGTCTTATAACTTGTTTTTTTTTTTGTTATTCATGATATGTGATTTAGATATTCGAAACAGTTAAGTTTTTGCAAAAGGTGCTCCTGTTTTGCTCCAAGCTCACAAGAAAAGGAGAAACAGCTCAACTGGCTTGGAAAAAAATTAACACATTTTTGCAACAAAAAAATAATGTTTAAAAAAGAGTAGTTTGCTGTTATTTGTCTTTGTTCAGTTGTTTTAAGATGATCAAACCACTTTTTGAAAAATACGTTGTGGGGTACCTTCTGTTATTCATCAATCATCCCCCATTTGTCAATCATATCGTGACAGTTTTTTTTAATCGTTCTGAAAAAAATATTGATTTCCAGCAAGTTCAGTATTAAAAAAAACTAAAATCATGTCATGGAGATCATTACATCTATTTATCTTGCTTGAACAGCTGTCTAAGTCATTCAATTGAAGATCTTCAGATGTAGACAAGTAGGGTCAAACTCAAAATCCCACTCGCAACTAATGAGCGTATGTATTCTTCTCTCTCGCAACAGACCCGAAAGGATTGTTTTCTTCTTGCACTCCACAATTATCTTTAATGATCACCTGTAATCGCCGCGCATATCTTGTGGTAGATATTTCTCCGGAAATGTTAGTTAGCTGCTGACTTGAACACAAGAAATAGCAAAGTCGATTTATTCCATTTAAAGCCTTGTTCAACTTATTTTTGGAATATATATTTTTTGGTTTAGCTTTTCTGATGGTTATTTACAGTACACAATAAATACAACGAAATATGAATTTAATTATTCACATTCTAACTATTAACATCATTACTTAACATTTAGATACTAGTACACATGTTAGTTTTATTTGACAAAGTCTTCTTGAATCAAATTATGCATCTTGTTTGGTGTGCACTCTTGTTGAAAATATAGAGAGGACATTTCAAAACTAATTAATCAACCATTAAAACTTGTTTTATATGTAGTCATGTTTGTAAATATTGATAATCCATATTAGATAAAGGGAGTTTTATCCTTTTGTGTCAGTATATGTTGAGCCACACCAATAGAAGATTGCCTATCATCGCAAGTCTTTGAGTTTAGCCTTAAGGCTGCGAAGGAATCGCATGAGAGAATCTGATGTCCCACGATCAACGGCCCATTGTGGTACCCAACCCTGAAAAATAAAAAGACTTTAAAAAAGTATTTTCATATTCTTATTACTTGTCCAATTTAGGGTTGTCAAATAAATGTTTTGCAACAAACCTTGTAAATTCTTGACTATAAGACCTTTCGCATTTAATTGAATTGTTTATATGTTACATTGTATATTTTTATTGTTAATATCCTTCAAAAACATCATAAAAGTAGTATTGCCATGTTTAATTATGAGAACAAATGTTTAGAAATCATGTTTTACTGAAACCTCCCTGCTCCAACATTTCAACCTACAATTTACTGTTAGCGATCTGTATTGTTCTGACATCCAAAACAAAAAAAGACCTTATCTAGGACTAATCCAACTAGCACTGCCGATCAAAGGTTGATCCTAAAGTCTTAAATTACATTTTGAATTCTTTTTATTAGAGTGTACCTGAATATCTGTTCCAAACGTCCACTCAAGATGTAGTTTATCGGGGTTGCCTTTCACAGGCTTAAATAACACACCGCCAGGTTTCTGAATTCCACTGCAAACCAGAAATCAGAAAGGAGTGTATTCAATCAAACTCGATAACTGTTTTAAATTCTGATATGTTAAAAATATGTCACTGGCATTGTTCAAAATACGTATTCAATAATTTAAGGGTGATTACAAATGACTATTTGTCTATATAAAGAATTTGACATGATGTGAATTAAAAAATAAACTACTTCATCAAACATTTTTTGCGCAGATCAGTTGGGCTAATTTCAACTAACGGAAATCTGATATAAAGCTTATATATAGTCTATAAGACTAGCCCAAGCTTGAATATAAATATACCAACCGCGTATGTCGTTTGTTTGGTGGTTTGTCCGAATGGGTTGTTGCTATGCTTGCAATTATAGTAGCGTTGTTGATTACCTTCCAGTGCCGAAGATAAACATAATCTCTAATAGAAGCAAAGAGGTAAATAAGAATATATAGGATAAAAAAAGTAATGTAACAAAAATATATTCTAGTAAATGCTAACCCCGATAATTTTAGTGATAAAAAACTCTAAACTATTATGTCTTATAAATAGTTAACGACTGCAGGTCGATAAAAATCATACCTAGGCTACAGTTCAACAACTTATGTTCTTACATAGCCTATAGTTTTGTGAAAAACAACTTTGATTGTTGCTTCCATGGTTAGCAACCTTTGTAGATAACGGTGAATTTATGTTTGACCACGTGATGTATATCAATCAATAAGAGATTAACAATATACATGGTATGAGAATATAATAATACTTCATATTTGGAGGGCCATACGTTGATTGCTGGACCCGAGGGCACGGGGCCGGACGGATCGAAGGCGAAGCCTGAGGTCCGTCCAGCACCGTGCCCGAGGGTTCATCAATCAACGTATGGCCCTCCAAATATGAAGTATTATTTTTATTACATGTCTATTTTAATCATTTCGATCAATTATAACGAACCAAATAAATTTTATGCACGTTTAAAGGGATGAACTCTTTCTCTGTTAAACTAAAGTTATGTGACATTTTTGGTGATTGCAATAGCTCCGTAATTTGTTACGTCACAATCAACTGTGTAGCATGTTAAACTTATGCATGTGGGTAACAGGTGTCCATGGCAAGAACAAAGGTAGATTGTTACTTGTTTGTAACGTCATTATTATTTTGCATTTTAACATTATAACAATTGACTTAATTGGCAAATTACATTAGATTACCTATTTAATGTTTCTAAAATTAGAAGTTTTCTAGAATCAAAGAATTACAATTCAACTGTATGATATCTAACAAATTGGTCAATTTAAATGTTTAGCTATCAAACTATATACAGATATCTTTATTAGATATTAATGTAAAAATATTTTACCTTGTATGATTATTTGTTATTTATATTTTACAAAAAAAATAATTTCAACAACATTTATTTTTAACTAAAAAGAGCGATTGAATTGGATTGATGATAATTTCTTGTCTATTGTGCTTAACACGTGTCGGTTTGAACAAGTGCCTGTGTAAAGAACATGTACAAGAACTTTATATCTTAACCTGTCGAAAGAGAATTACTGCGCCCTTTGCGGATGGGGCTATGTGTGCTCTGGGGGTTTCCACGGCACCGGTCCGTACGGCGATTTACGGCCCGGGCGTATGGCCCTGCGTTTCCTTATCATTTCTTTATAAAATAATTTTCAGGCATGTAATAAAATTTATTCTTTAATCTTGATTGAATACGTACCTACTGGAAATCAGACCACTCATAACTGATTTTGTAACCAAGTAACAGATTTGTATGTTCGGGTCCATCTGCTCTAAAACCTAAAAAAAACTTTGAAGAATATATGAAAAAGACCAAAACCTTATATACATTTTAGAACTTCATGGTTGTGGATGATATTGCGGACAGGCGTTTTTTATGTTAAACTCACACATCTTTACGTATAAGATAAATGCAAAAACAAAACAAAACATAAAACATATTTATTACATGGTTGGGGTGCATTTCTTTAAGAAATCATAGTGAAAGGCTAAGATGCACGGAAAAGATGTACTGCATCTTAGCTCTTCTTCTGATTACAATTTTAACCAGCTGCATATGTAAACAAATGTTCAGAAAAATCAAATATTCGTAATAAACTAATATCAACATGGATATATGTTTGAATGGGAGTCGAAGTGGATGCACTCAGCCTCCGGCTTCGTGCATCCACTTCGACTCCCTGAGTGCAATAAACATCTTCCTATCCTGCATCTGAATATTGTATTCCCTTTATTACATGGAAAACGGTTGTTTAACAGATGTTTTAAAACAGTGTCATTGCTGGGCGATAATACAATATTTTCATTTTGAATCAGAAATAAGGATAACTTAAGTGATTATTATGTGCATTAATCATCGTGGATGAAATAATCATCCATTTGACATCAATGATTCAAACATATATCCATGTTAATATCGGTTTATTACGAATATTTGATTGTTTTCTGAACATTTGTTTACATATGCAGCTGGTTAAAATTGTAATCAGAAGAAGAGCTAAGATGCAGTACATCTGTTCCGTGCATCTTAGCCTTTCACTATCATTTCTTTAAAAAATACACCTTCACCATGTAATAAAAGTCCTTTATTTCCATTTTCTAAGTCATTTTGAGTATAATGAAATTTACCTCAATTTCCTCAATATCTGGATACCATTGAGGCGTATCTTCGATTTCACCAATGAACAGCCGCATTAAATCTTCTGCACTTGCCCTTACATGAGCCTAAAACAAAAACATGATATACAGTCGCGCATGTTTCTAACCTGACATGGGAAACGCTAAACGTTAACCGCATAAAGGTTAAACATTAACCTTATAAATGCTAAACGTTAAACGCTAAACGTCAATCAATAAACGTTTAAGGTTTAAAACGCTTAAAGTTAAAAGCTAACCTATAATCGCTAAAAGTTCAACGCTACATTCGAATATTACTAAACCCTTTTATGTTAAACGCGAAACGATAAACGATAAAAAGAACTGCGCGCCACTGTAGATACATGAAATCAACAGAGAATTCATAAAATGTTGAAACGGTATACAAACAAATGACGCACCTCCATGTTATGGAGGGGGCGTCATTAAATGTTTTAGTATATCATAAAACGCGAACGCGACGTCGATGCAACGTCTTTTATACGTCCGCGACGAAATAAGGACGTCCGGAAAACTTACATATGGGCCCAAATTAGGTCGTCCTCTCAATGTCCGTGGACGTCTTGCCGAGTTGGTTAATATATGTAGATGCGCCCCTGGATGTTAATTTTCGCAAATGCCCGGTTTAAAAAAATCCTATATAGTATTATTTCATTATCATAAAATCGAATGAAAGATAACAAAACAAGTCTGACCTTTAGCCTTGAGATCCGACCGAAGTTCTTAAATGTCTTAGAATAGACCAGTCCAGTTTTTATATTTTTCCCAGCATTCAATTCCCAATTATCTTTGTCATTGAAAATTTCCAAAGCGAGGTTATATGCTTCTTCTGCTAAAAGGCGAGTGGCTAGGTCCTTTAGTAAAATACGACGAATAAGTAAAATGAAACAAACAATATAAAATTATTTGAAAAAGAAAAAAGAAAGGAAAAAAGTGTAAAATAAAGTCACAGTAAAACTAAGCGGGTGGTAACCGACTGGACCCAAACTTTATTTTTGGCTATTATAACTATTTCTTACTATCTTTCACTAAAAAAAGATATATGATTCTTAAAAATGATTATTTTTTGACGTACAACTGTTTTAAACCACTCTTTTTTCTTATAATTGAAAATATCACATATGTAAATTTTTGTCTGAAAAAAATGAGCATATACATGTAGGTTAAACACATTTAGTGTCAGAACATCGATTTTCGCATCCAGTTCGATATTTTCGGCGATGACTGTTTGAAACCAGTTTTTTAAACTTAAACGCTATACATACATAAATATTTATGGGAAATACTAATAACATTCTTTGAAAATCGTCTATGGGCTGAACAAAATTTAGTATCTAATCATAGAATAATTAATTCTACCGTTCAATTGCAATTCTGGGAAATGCTCATGAAATTCTATGAACACCATAGGTTAAACAAATGTGGCGAATCGTACCTCCCTGTTCATGGCGTCGACATCTATACATTCCGTTCTCGCTTCATTTTCTCGGGTTTGATTGTTGACCCTCTCACCGTCGCATAAAGTGATATTTTCCCATTGCCGTAGTTTTTCTATAAGATAGGTAGTAATTTCTTGAATGTAATTCGAGATGGAAATATCGGATGCGCTTGCTGAAACACATATCTTATTGTAACCCACTCGGCAAAGGTCGTCCGTAGTACGTCGTATTTGGACGTGACGTCGAGAGGACGACCTACTTTGGGCCCGTCTGAAAGTTTTCCGGACGTCCTTTTACGTCCCGGCGTCCGTGGAACGTAATTTGAACATCAGAAACGGACGCGACGTCGATGCAACGTCTTTTCTACGTCCGCGACAAATAAGAACGTCAGAAAAACTTTCATACGGGCCCAATTCAGAGCGTCCGCTCAACGTCCGTGGACGTCTTGCCGAGTGGGAAAGTTCTTAATTAGAATGTATATCCATTCAAGGGGTAATCCTATTTTTGTGATTATTGACATTTGTACTAATATTCGATGAGGTAGGTTGGAATTTTTCGGATAAAATACGAAGCGGAAACGTGTTAAGTTAAGCACATATATACGTAAATACGAAGGCGAAAACACCTATTTCTTCGCTCAGATATTACAAAAGCTTATTACATTAACACTTTTTATATTGCTTTAGGATTACCTAACATATACTGGGTTTGATATCAAATCAAAAGTTTGAAACGTTCTAAATAAAATCAAAATATTAACCTGTTCGGGAATGTATATAGATATTAAGAAATATTGAAAAGTATAATAAGAGTATAATTGATTATTAATCAATGATACTTTAATGTTTTAAATTCGCGTTTCATGTATATTGATTTGAACGTTCATCCCGCTCAGTTTTTGATTTTTATACAGTTTATGTCTACAAAAGACCTTCAAAACTAGAGGCATGGTTAAAAAACGGAATCTTTCTCCCCTAACAAACCACATTTTACCATTTATTCCTTTTGGGAATCTCCAAAATGCCTATGACATTTCTTAACGCAAGGAGTGTTTTTTAGTTTTCTTGTAAGGAAATCATTTAACATCTCTAGCTGTTAGGAAAATAGGCACCAAAAATTTCCCGTTTGGTCAGGCTCAAAAGCCGCGTTCATCTAAAATAGGCCCACTATGAAAATATTACAAACGCGCTTTTTATTTTTTTCGGCCTGTTTTAGGTGAAAGTGGCTTAAATATATATTTTTATTAAAATCGATATATTTTTTAATATATTTAAAAATATGTTCATGTTTGAATTAATAATGTTATCAAAGAATACATATGTAAATTATACATGTATTTCAAATTCACTAGATGTTTATCTTCTTTATTAAATACAGCAAACTGATTACCATCGGTCTTGTCTTCATGGCAGTTTCTCAATGGTATTCCTAGTTTTACCGCAGTTTTACATCTCAATGTTTTAACATAACAAATGATGCTAATTAGAACAAGACAGCAAATTAATGCCAAAAACGAGAAAATCAATCGGAATTTGAATTTCCCTTTTCGGTTGTTTTGTCGAAACCTTTTCTTGAAAATATTCCTGCCAAGTAATGTTTTAGATGTTTCGTTTCTCTCCTCAGAAATCAAATCCATTTTTATGTTGGTTTGGATGAACTAAAAATCACCTACTGTAACAAAATCAAGGACTAATTTCGTCAATATATATGTTCTAATATTTTCTTATTTTTGATAACAATTCTCTTTCATATTTATATATGATATAGTTTTAATGCGCTCTGCACATTCGTAGTCCGATTTTTAGTCCGATTTTTATCTTTTGTCCGATTTTTATTCAAAATATCATGTTTTAAGAATTTCTTCTGTTTAGAGGGTAACTTTAAATCTTATCCTCTTATGAGGAATGTAGGGTGAAATATATATCAGGAGAGCGAAAACATGTACATGTAGCCCATATTCTTAAAAAGTGGTAGATCTACAATGTTACACCCTGCTTGCCATGCTAAAACTTAAGCCTAATATGAATATGTTTAGTATTCTTTTTATCGCGGACGTTAAAACGACGTTGCGCCGATGTCGCGTCAATGTTACACGTACGAACAACGAACGTCTCACGAAGAAACGTAAAGAGCTTCCAGAAAACGTCGATAGAGGCAAATACCAGAACGTCCTCTCAACGTCGAGCCAAAAGCCCTTGTCACCTGGTTGCATTTTGACGTTTTTGGAACGTCATTTTTATCATGAACTTAGAATGATAGTTATAACCATGTGGCAGCATAATAAATCACAATATGAACGTTGTTTTGTTTTTTTGATAATACCTTTTATGCTGATGAGATCGCATTAACAATTAGAAAATATACTTTTGGTTTTGTATCTTTTTGTGACGTTAAAATCATGTTCTTGGCTTAGGGGGTATTATCATAAAAAATAGTTGTTTGGTTTTATTCTATCTTATTTATATTATATAACGCAACATATTAACCAATTGCTTCTTTGATTTCTATATAAAGATGGATCGCTCTGTTAAGCATGTAAAAAGAGATTCATGCCAAACAAAACAAACTTTTAAAAGCTTAAGATATTTTTTTAAAATTTTAAATTCCATTTTGCGCACGCCGTGTTGACTTTGTTTAATAAATCCGAACATGTTTTCTATATTTATTTGTTTACATATGACATCTTATTGATATGTATTCAACCAGATAATATTTCATTTTTTTTTAATTTATTTTATTTTTTTTACGAGAAGACGCATGAGATAAGTCACATATCTTATATAGACACATGGAAACATTTTGGAGATTGCAACCCCAAAACACCTTGCTATTCCTTATAAACACTCGGAAAAAAAAGATGATTGCCTTTTAAAAGACCTAGCCACATTTCTTTTCCCCCTAGTAAACCTGTTTTTCTATGTATTCCTTAAGAGTAAACCAACAATAACGATCATTTAGGTAGCTTTTTGAGTTTCCATTAAGGAATACATTTGCAGATATTTCGTTAGGAAAAGAACGAAAAAAAAAAAAAACACGAAAAAGCTTCCAATGTGGCCAGGTCCCAAAACTTGACTCTTGAGTTTTTTTTTTCACAAGGACTACATTGCAAACAAGGTTTCCTATGGAAACACGATTCCAGTGTGACAATGCTCTCACTGGGATAGATAAAATCGTTCAATTCTAATGAATAAATACAAATCAATATAAAATTCACTGTTTGTGTATCCAATAAATAGTTGGTTACATAAATACAAAACGTGATTTTCACATGCATTTCAAGCCTTTTATGAGACGTTATTTTAACAAATTTATGAAATATGCAAATATCGTATTTGAACGGTTTAAGTAACAGAAAACCCTGACCGATACTTTTCTTGAGATTAAATCAAAACATAATTGAGCAACGTGTTCTAATATAATTTCAAAACGTGATAATTTGAATTCCATGATGGACACAATAAACGTTATATACAGAAAAAATATCATAGATTATTTGTTCCGTTTATATGATTTATGTTTATCTGTTTTAATCCGCTCATCAAAACATTATTTTTAAATGACTAGAAAAAATCATAACACACCAGTAGTAAAATTGAAATAATTTTCTATATTTATTTATTTTGAGTTCACATTGTGCTCAAAATAAGAAGAAAAATCAGAAAAACAATAAATATCGAAAGAATAACTAGTTCTTACGCTTGAATGAAGCACCGACTTTATACATTTACAAAAGGTAGAAAATATGAAAAGAATATGAAAAGTAGAAATGTAATAAATATAATGATTTTATCAATATTTTATGAAAAAAGTGTTTATGTGTTAACCATGAACACAAATCAATATCATGCAATGTCAAAAGATGAATAAAAACAATTAAAACCCCACACACAGCGAACACAACTATATATTTCAAATACTTTAATATGCAACAATCGTCCGTAAAACGACATTTTCAGGCGTGACATCCAAAGGACGTTCTAATTTGGGCCCATATTAAAATTTCCCTAACGTCATTCTCCGTCCCGACGTCAGATGAGCTTCCTCTTAACGTCCGACTCAGACGCGACGTCATGGCATCGTTATTTCTACGTGCGCAATGAAAAGGTTTACCGGAAAACTTTTCGACGTACAGGCCCAATTT
>LQRL01006969.1:0-35822 GCA_001703475.1 Hydroides elegans
ATTCAAATATCTTCAAACCTGGAAATCAATTTCACATAAAACAAAATTAAATGAAAAATATTTCAAATATTTCAAAAGAAAGAAATATACATTGCATTCATATGTAACAAAATAAGTAAAATAATAAAAACAATAAAAAAATCAAATGCTAAAAAAAATGAAAATGATTATTGGCAGTATCGCCATCGACACATTTGCTCAATAATCATTATTAGATCGTTTATCAATCAAACGATATCACTTAACTTATAATTGTACAACTGCTAGTTCCCACAGTTTAGTTGACTCCATTTCATAAAACTCATATTTTATGTATGCTTACGAATAGTGAGTAACGTCTTTCCTTTTTACCCAAATTTAATATAACTTAGTTGCTACATTCCCCCGCATTTTCGTTCTGCTATTCACAGTATTATCGCTCCGATGCAATTATTCTTATCCAGAACGTTAAAAACTAACCTGAGTAGAAACATATAAATACACAAAATTATTACATGATGATTCAAAGCTACTATTGCTTCTCAATACATCTTGTTGAACATTATCGTATTTGCAACCTAATATGGTCAGATGCTTTGCGAATAAAATCGAATATTATAAATATTTCACCAAATAAATTTATTATTTAATTTGTTGCTAAACATGTAATACCAGGTAAGTATTATTTTCCATATTCAATTGCTTGTTTTATACTATTAACAATTCAATGCATTCGCTTATTAATTTTAAAACATGAAAATCGTTAGTGTAACGCAAACATATTTATTAAACATAATATGGAAATAATTATAAATCAATAAATCGAATTTAATATTCGAATACCTATTGCAGCCACACTTTTCAGTTCATCAAAATATATGTACATGTAAGTATCTTTGGCCTTTCTATAGCAAAAACTAGATAGTTTACCCCTTGTACCATGATAGAACTATGTCCTCACCCACGATGAGTGCTTAAGATTTTTTTCACTCAAAATGTTATCGATAAAAATGAAATGATTCAACGTTAAGTATAAGAAAAATCGTGATTGTATGGATTAAACTGTACTATGTCTGAATTCAGACTATCAATATAATTTATTCATAAAACAAACCCATTTGTCTATGGAGGCTTTTGCTGTAAAGTAAGAATTTAAAATTATTCCACTTAACATTAATTATAATACGTTTATCTTTTAAATAATAAATGGAAGAAGGGTATCCCGGTTCTTTCGGAAATAAAGGGTTATTAAATATTACACAGATTTGACATTCAGTAGAATCTTTGGTCATCTATAGATGTACACAAGAAAATGTTCTACTTAGGTAGATAAGTAGATGAGCTCAATCTGGCAAAGTGTTTAGCTTGAATAGAAAAGAACACATGAAACGAAAAAATTCGTGGTATTTATATTTGTGATTATGTTTTAATTTGCTATTTTTTTTGCTCTGATGTTTTAACAATTCAGAGTTGTCGACCTATTTAGGGTTATGAACAATGGAGACATTTTTTATCTAGAAAGTTTTCTCAAAGTGTAATTTTTGAAATTGTGTTTTTAATCAATTAGAGTAGGGAAAAAGAAAAGGAAAGTTCGATATAGAATGATTAAAGAAGTCGTTTCACATGTTTCGATTTGTTATTAATTTGTGGATTCAACTATTCTAATAGAAACAGTTTTATTATAAAATATAAAAAAGAACACAAGTGCTCATAATCACGTTTCTTAATGACATTTTTCTCCGATCGCATACTATTTTGAGCATAACTAATCCAAAATCCAATCTTAAACAACTTATTTTTCAATATAACAATACCATATTTTATCCAAAATAGAATTAACTGCAATGTATTTATAATTAATACAAAAGTATATAGCCATTTGACAAGAATTCTCGCGATGTCAAAGTAATGTTTGCATGTTGATGTCACGATTGTTGTCGTTGAAGCACGATAGTCCCAGTGAGCACATTGTTTGCAGGGTAAAATCAGCATTTGTTCACAATTATCCAAGGCGTGAGGTTACATGAGTTTTCCTCGTAGCGACGATTTTATCTAGATGTGACATCACCGTGAAAGGTTACTATAGTTCGTCACCGTGAGCTCGCGTTGTAGGGGTAATTCTTGTGTTAGGCAAGATATCATATGATGAATTTATTATTAGCTCAGCAGATATCATTGAACAATCCTGTTAGTTAATCAAGATCCACTCATTTTGATCAAATTGAGGTTAAGTTGGATCAAATGGTAAGACTACGACAGTCCTTTAGTTTACAGTGAGTGAGTACCTAATACGTTAGTTTTCATGTGTGCCTTATAATCTAGACTATTGTTGTACCTTTACGCTCTTATAGTGTGAGTTCCTATGTGATGGGGCTGCTTGAGTGTCTTTATAGTGAAGCAGCAGAAGTAACTACTGAGTGAGACGTTAGTGACTCAATAGTGTCTCTAATGCGAAACAGTGTGGATCCCTTTCTCTTGAGTATGTTCAAGTGTATTAACAATGAGATTATGTGGGTGTCTGATATATGACATATGATCGCCTTTATACTGAGAATGTTCAAGGGTTTTAATAGTACGCGTAAGTTTCTTTCAAGTGGGGCTGCGTGAGTGTCTGAAAAGTGATGCCACGTGAGTACATCTAATATAACCCTCATGAGTTTATCTTTAGCTTGACTATGTATGCGTTCTACAAGTCAAACTGGGTGAGAGTATTAACTGTGACAGAACACGACTGTCAACATTAAGATTGTGTGAGTATCCATGCAACTAAGTCCCTGTTACAAAATAACTCATTGATTATTTTTTGGGTCGATTTATTGACTATTTGTGGGTTGGTTGCCTACTTTATTTTAACATTTGTAATGGTATGTGGAAACCTATTCTATTCAAGGATAAGGTACATATTTGATTAATTTCAAAAATGAAAAAAAAAATATAAAATACACAATGACTTTGTAATTATACATTACATTTGATAAGACAGGTAAAAATACATTCAAAATAATTAAATCAAAATTGAAACAGCAGTAGAATCAATATTTTGACACATTAAAGAGTTTACACTATGGTTTTAAAATATGAACTACAATGGTGTAGGACAAAATACAGTAAAATATTAATCGAGACATAGTACCTATCATTTTATTAACCAGTATTTTATGTAGCGCACTCCATCCATATACATACATAGATAAACGAATGTACCGATATCACAGTAATTGCATTTGTTCTGATTAATAATAAAATATAAAACAAGAAAATACCACTGGACTACACTTTGGGCTATATACAAATATAACCCTGCAAAATATAACACTGCAAAATTACATTTGATTTCCTATAATTTGAATATGATTTGCAATTCAAAATACACTGAATTAATCATGTAAGGGTCAAAATTTGCGATTTATAATATTTTTATGATCATAATCATAGTATCATTTAAAGTAAAGGGTAACCAATATAACGCTTCGGCCTATAAAACTTAATTGTCATTAAAACTATTTTTGGACGATGTAACAACAAATAAATGGCGACTTTAATAGAACATTTCGTTCGTGTAAAATGTCAGGTTAATGATGTTATACCACTAGATACGTTTTCAAATCCTTCTCTGTAATATGATTCTACGTTGCCTTATCAAGTTAATTTGTCTCAAGAATCAATGTATAAAGGATAATTGATCACTATGGGCATGCAGTTGTCCTGAAACAGCATTACACATTCATTACACCTATCATAGTATAGTCCGAACGAAAGTCATGCAACATGGATTTGATAGAAGTCTAGTGTCTATATCATGAACGAGTTTGTTGGTGAAGTCACTAAAAATGTCAAATAGGGAACATCTCGATTGAAACCGCCCATTTTCCACATGATATGGGGCCTATACCGATAGGTCACATGACTGCCAATGTGTTGCTGCTATCCTTACCAATTTGTCGCCACATTACCCGAAATGTCGCCGGACCTAAACTAATATGTCGCCGCTGATGCTCACCGAAGTATCTTGCATTGCTATTTAAACGATAGTAATTGAAGTTAGGTTATCGTTTCGCTTTTTTGTGATTTTAAAAATCACCATCTTGTTTTTGTGCCATTGCCGAGGTATCGGTCAAATTTTAATTGACTGTCGAGAGGCTCAATTTACAAAATTATATGAAATGAGCTTGCTGGGTCAGTGGGGCTACCAGCTTTCAGAATAGAGAGGTTCATTTAATAACATTTTATTTTTAATTCAATGAACTTTCACTAAGTTTTATGCAAATATTAGACAAATATAAAAGAAAAAAAAGAAATAAGAAATAAGAAAATTTTGTCCGGTTTTTCCTTAAATTTGAAAACTTATTCCTCCAAGTTTAATCGCACACTGAAATCATTCAGGCATAGTCTGCATTGCAACCAACGATTGAGAATATACAACATCAGGGCATAAGCACTGCACACCTACTCCACTAAGCAAATAGCAAATACCTATTGTTCTTGCAATAATACATCTTATCCTCTCAAATGTAGCATCAGTCCATTCTTAAAGAGCATAAAGGAAATAGTTATTTCTAATATGGTACATTAAAGATATATTAGTCAACGGCGGTCGGATGGATATGTAGTCACATTGCATAAGTTATACCTAATGAAGATTATTACCTTTGCTATTCCGGCAACACATTGACACGGTAGACAAATTGGGATGCGACATCCGTTCTTATACCAGAGTGCTGGATGCACACTTGACTTCTCGCCTGGTTTGATGCTCGGCGTTCAGCTGTAAAGATATTTTTGTGTCTTCTCAAACTGGTCTATTTAAAGAAGCCATCATGGTAGATGTTGGCAAAGACCGTTTAATAAAAAAAATGTGGACAAACCTATGCATACGAGTGTGTGATACAGAATTTGTAATTTTGTTTTAACTTGAAGGGCTTGATTATCTGCCGAATTCGGTTTTAACTATATGTACATCATCATCATCAGCTATATGTTGAAGACGCCAGAATAATATTGTTAGTGTTAATATTTTGACATCGAACGTTTAGCATGCCGCCAATGCAAGGCCTGGTATGACGCTATATGACCCCAGGATAAAGGTTTAATAGTCATACGATGTTATTGTTACTGTTTTGATATCGAACATTTAGAATGCAGTCAATGCAAGGCCTGGTATGACGCTATATGATCTGATATTTTCCTGGAATACAACTTCCTGTACGCGCTCAATCACTTGTTTGTCGATGCTTAAACGCTGGCAACTGATATGATCTCTCTAGCTGGTGAGTAGGATATATAATTGGAATAATAGCCGAAATGTCCTAATTATAATGGATGTTGGCCCGAGAGATAAAAACAAATACAGGCAAAGCCCAAACGGGCGCGGTCATTGCTTTTCCCTATCCTGACGGCCAAAAAACACTTTACATAACGTATCGCAAAACGGTTATTATCAAAACCTTCCTTTGTCGATAGTGCTATCAAAACTTGCCTATCGGCTAATGTAGATTGGGTTTGATATGGGTTTGTCCAAAATGATATTTACCTGGTGATTTTGCCCTGAATTATACATTAACAATGTACTGTTTTATATCACAGCTTATTTAACTTTAAAAGTGATACAAGATACTCGCAGGGTCCATAGAAGGTTATAAGAACCTATCGCCTTGTTCTAGGTTTGAAACATGGAGTGAACTACACTTACGTTGAATTTCATGTTTATTTATCTCTGACAGAACGGCGTTTTTTAGCAAGTGCATCAGTTAGTTATTTATTTAAATCTTTGTAACGTAGTGGGTTGTTCGAATGACTCCAGCGTGACCAGACCAAATTCAGATTCCGAATTCAGATTCAAAATTCAGATTACATCTTTTTTGGAGAGTGTGTGGTTTAAATAGACTCACAGAATGATAAATTAAATAACGTTTTGATCAAACTTTGAATAATGATGTCGAATAAAGAAGTTGAATCTAACAATTGTCCATTGATCGATGTTCAATCAAAGACATAGCTTAAAATGTTTCTTTCATGAATTGTATTTATCATTCCTTATTTTTCAAATAGTTAAAACATATATACAAGTTATTAAAATGCAAGAAATAAATGCATGCAAGTCCTGGTCATGAGCTAATGACCGCTAATGTATGATGATGACTTATCCATATATGTTTATATAATGCTGTCAACATATGTAAACAAAACATCACCTCATTTGAATTAATATACAAAAAATATCATTATATTCTATTCTCTTCTCTCAATGCAAACAAATGCATATGCCAGGTTTCAATTATATTGATAAACCGTCCCTAAATTGCAGCACATTATCTAGACATTTCACCCCCCCCCCCCGACATTACATAAATATATTAAAAATAGCAATGTTTGAGGCATCTATGAGGCATGATTTACGAATCAATATGGATTGGTATGAGTATTTTCAACAATGGTTTTATCCATTACTTGCTGAAAGCTGTATTGAAATCCAGTACTCCCAGAATGCTTTACCAAAGCCATTAAATGACTTTATTCAGTGTCTGATTGATTGTTGAATAGGTATTGAAACTATATAAGCTAAAACCTAAAGTAAATGCAATGTGAGATTTGTTTGGTTTTAAACCAAATTGTTGAAAATCAAGTCGTTGCAATCTATGATCGATGATTTGTATGAATCATCGATGACGTTTAACAATTTTAAACAATTTAAATATTGTTCCCATTAAATATTAAATTCCCATTTAAACTTTAATAATTTTAATACTTTAAACGTTTTTTAAACGTTATTTAATATATGATTATGCTATATGATTATAATATATATACAAGTGTTAATTATATGTATAAATCTTTTGATATTTGGACAAATTTGCGAGTAAATTTTAAGAGAAGCAGTGTTGCTAGCTATTTACATATAAACTGTGTGCATACACATGTAAGCTCATAATTAACATAAATTCGGAACTGGCATCAAAAGCTTTATCAAAAATTCATTATTTTGTGCCGCCAGAATTATCAGGATTTAACGAGATCGAAGATTCAATTATCATTACTGAGAGGTTTCGATGGAATCAACGGTTTAGCAAGCATAAATAACAAAAATAGTTTCTATCGATTTCGCATGACATCGGACATTATTTGACATTTGGCCACAACAAATTGTGCCAGTGAAATAGAGTAACTGTGGTTAAATATTTTTAGGGTACCCCAAATCTATTCAGATATTATATGAATTCAAAGCTTGAATATAGCAGTTATTTTCATAGGGTTAAAATTATCGAATTTCGTCCGTTCTGTGACTATTGACAAGTGGCCTGGCACGGTTGAAAAACAATATGGAAGTGCAGCATAAAAATATACACTCGCAGAAATGATGATACCTTAAATATATGTTTCTTAACATATAATATTCAATATCGTTTTTAAAATAAAAGATCAAATATAAGTGTGTCGTTAAACAGTTTATATGGTAGAACATAGTCAGAAATAGACAGTTGAGCAATGTTTAAAATTTAAGTTTTTTTTATGTACATAAAATATGGAAAATATGGACATTTTCACAATGTTTAATCAAATTTCCTAAAAAAGTTTGTTTTATACATAATGCTTGATTATATTTGCAGATCTATATAATGAGCAGTAACTTCAGATGCCTGACACTAGCCCAAGTAAAATAGATTGTTTGCTCTTCAAAATAAAGTTTAAACTTGCAACTTGTTATTTTTCTTTAAATAAACAAAAAAATAGTAAGTAAAACATCCCATCTTCAACTTCCATGTTTGTTTTCTCTTGGCCAGTGATCAAAATTCCAATTTCTGCTGATATTACATATTTACGTGCTCTGTTTTAGTCCTTTGTTTATTTTCTGCAAAATAAGTTAAACATAACATGGCGATTAAAATAAATTTGCTTAAAACTTATACATACCTTCCGTTTTTCACAATAAATTGAGATACAAAGCGTCCGCATTTATCCAGGTTTGACTAAAGCTTTTTAATAGGCATTGTTGGGATGCCTTTTCTTAAATTCAAATTTTATTTGACTAATTCGTCATTTAGGAAAAAATGTCAAATATGACAAAAAAATAAGAAAATGTTGTCAAAACAAATATTAACATATAGAACCAGCTTTAAACTAAAGATATAATAATCAATTTTCTGTTTCTTTTTGTGTTTAAAAACGTATGTCGTATCGATATTTCATTATATTTCTTTATATTTCTCAATTATATTCGCATATAACTTGTTATCTTTGAGAGGAATTATACCTACAAGGTATGGAGCTAGTTTCAAAATAAAATAAAGTTGAATTAAGGTTAAAGTTGTCGATTAAAAAGTACACAAATAAACCCAAAGTTTCTAAATGTGTGCCTTTATCCATCACGGAGTAAAGAAAATACCAAAGTGACACTGAAAGCAGTATGTGGCATAAGCCTTCAGAAAAGTCATCAATGTAAAATATGTGTCAGAGTAAGAATGAATGCATTATTCAAAACTAAAGGATCAACGCTACGAATTGGTCGCCGAACGAATAAGGCATAATTGCCTAGGGAGCAGAATATTTCAAACATATATACTCTTCCAAATAAATATTAGGATCTAGATTTACGTTCCTAAGCTCATTAAAGCTCTTAGTATTGTCATTGTTTATTAAAGCACTGATTATTTCTTTTTATTTGTGTGTTCTATTAAAAAAATCCGCGTAACCAATTTTTTATATTTCACCCTCCGCCAACTAACTTCCATCTGAGTGAGACAATTGATTTACATTATAAATTCCCATCGTTTAGAAATACCTTTCCATTATCATTATTGCATAACATTTAGATTTACATGCCTAAAAATATGCTGTGTAGTTAAACACTCATTATTGGAAGCTTTTCATTACATATTATAATCTATGTATATTAAAACACATGATCCGTTTCTTAAATATTCTTTCTCTGGTACAAAATACATCGAGGAACCGCACAAATGTTATTTTGTAAATCAACTATAATTTGCTTGAAAGGCTTATGCTGTATTTAAATGCAAAAAAATATAACTTAGAAATTTGTATTTTTATATTTATTTCAGGTATAAACTCATTACTCTTAGCATATCCCCTTGCAACACATTCAATGACAATAAAGACATACATTCAGCTTCTATGAACTTATTAAGATGCATAGAGCATACGGTATCACAGATAGATAAGTGAAGGCGAACAAATTTATTTACACGGATACACAAGCAAAGGTTGAACATCCTTGCTGGAGTACTTCAGGGTGGTACTCTTGAACCGTACCTCTTTATCGTAGCACCGGGCTATGTCCCTCAAAAGCAATAAACGGAAAGAAAGAAGAACAAAAATTCAAGATACGTCATTGACAGCACCAACACATATGCCTTGTATGTATAACATACGTAGATTTTGCTCATGATATCTCGTACATTAGTAAACATGTCAAATAAGCGCAGACATTGATCGTTAGATTTTGATATGCGGTAGCGGCAATCAAGAGTAATGACCTTCAACTGCTCAAGCCAAATAAATATTAATACAAGCGAAGGCTCAACTCTCGACGTAAATAAATTCACATACATATGATTCCTTGTCAGCTCAAGTAGCTGAAGAAAAGATAAATTAAAGCGCATAGCCTTAGAATGGGCAGCACTGAATAAAGACGAGCGAATCCTGTTTTTTCCGTATTGTATTTGATGTTTATAACGTTCTATATTCTCTTCATATACATGCATAACGTTAAAATATACCTTTGCATAATTGAAATATGTAGTTTTCTGAACACTATTGCCCATACGCATGGCAGTATGATTGTTTTTGACTTACATGTAAATATTACAGCTGAAATTGATAAAGCATTTACCACGCTATTGTAAGTCCAAAATGCCAGTTCAAATGGCCATGTCCCTTATGAATGACTGCGAATGAAAACTATATGTAATAAACCATATAATTAACGTGTAGGCTAAATAGATCTGGAAAATATACACCTTTTGTAACTAGACATTGGCAAAAAGAATCAATGGTTGCTTCACCAGTCCAACTAGATCACTGGGATTCACTTGGAAAGACAGTGTCAGCAGTAACGACCTATAAGCAAGAGTGTCTAAAGCTACAGATACGGTTGAAAAACATACTCAGCTGGTTGGTCGACACCCCTAAGAGGCTACATCCAACCTAGCGTTGTAGACCCTTAACCATGGCAAGCGTGACAGAGCAAAGCCGATACATACGTTTGTGCAGTACTGTAGCTGCGAGATGACAACGGCCTCTAAGAATACGAGATGGCATCCTTGTTGTTGAGCAGAACCAATGAGGATTTATGACATGCCGAGGTTTACAGCCACAGCCTAGGTAGGTTATTTAGCGCAATACAAGTCAGAAAGGTCACAAAGGTTTTCATTTGATCAAATCATATTGTTATTTTGAGAACTTGAGTCATACCAGTAATCAAACAATTGTGTTTTTCTATTATACTAAATCATATTTGTGCTAATGCGTAACATTAATCTTTAAATATAAATATCAAAATACATAAGTCTTAAATCCTCAGAATAATTACCCTTTATGAATGTGAAATACAAATATACAATATAAAGCCTATTTCTTACTACTGGAAGATTTCGACTCAGAAGTTTAAATATAAGTTCTCACAAACCATCATCTTAAATAGCAGGTGATTCGATAGCCTTTCTCATATAAGAATACTTGAAATGTTTAACCGACATCTTGTAAAATTTGTGTGACCTTTCACAGCTAAACAATAGATATCCGATACGTTGGGACTTCAGTTTGAGCCACTTAAATGGAGGTATGTCCAGAACTCGGAAATGTTCACCAAGGTTCACGACGTTCGTTATGTTCACCAACCATATATGATTAACTATATAATCATCGTTCGCCACGTTTGCTAGCTTTACCAATGCACGGTTGCACAATCATGGTTCGCTACGTTTGCTAGGCTCACCAATGACCGATAGCGCAATCATGGTTCGATACGTTTGCAAGGTTCAGCAATGAATGGTGGCACAATCATGGTTTGCTACGTTCGCCAGATATAAGATATATTTAAATAATTTTATTTTTTGTGACAGTTTTATAAAATAAGTTCCATTAGTGAGTGAGAAATGAGTATTTATGGAAACAATATGACATATTTCATAGATATAATAATATGCTTTATTGTGTTTTTCTTTATTTTTTTGTTTTCAATCGAAAGCTTATTTAAGGCATTGGAATAATGAAGTGTTTTTTATAATAAATAAATAAAATGAATTTTAAAACTCTATCTGTAAACACATCAAGTAAATATGTGCTCTTATTTCTATATATACATATTTATTTCAAAGTATACTTTTAACATTTTAAAATTGATAGCAATTTGTAAGATAAACACTTTATATGGATAAGTACTCGAAAAAACGCGGTAAATATTCAATTAGATTTTTGCTTCACGAATGCTAAACGCTGTGATGTAAACAATTTATGGCATTTAACTAAGTTACTTATTGTGACGTAATAATTATGGATGTGATTCTCTCGCATCGTACTTTGGTGAACCTAGCGAACCTAGCAAATGGTATTATGAGTGGATTCACTGGTGAACCTGGCGAACGTAGCGAACGCTAGTTTTGACCTGGTTGGTTCACTGGTGAACCTAGCAACTCTGTTGAACGCCAGTGAACATTTTCTAGTCCTGGACTAAAGTTTAAAGTTTTACTGGTATGAACTAAAAAAGGCTACTTTCATTGCATGTAGTTTTTGGCAATGTTATGTAAACGCCCTATTATACATAATTAAACCATAACACAGGAAAGGAATACATATTACACATGTTCCAAGTATCAGTGAATTCTAGCAATACTTGATCTGGGCAACAGGTTGTCCTTGTTTGTTTGATTCATGTATGGCAATTGTGTAAAGCTGCTTATCAAATCAAACGCCTTTTAGATTGTGTCGTATTGACAATTTATGCGTTTTCGAACATAAAACGCACTCTGCGTAGGCATCGATATGTAAAAGTTTCCATGGAGATTAAACTGAATTAACACGATGTGCTGTATAAACAGAAATGGGATAAATATTGCAAGCAGCGCATGTGATACAAATATGAGTATGGTACTGTATTTGATGAATATAGATCATTTTTAATATAATCAAAAATAAAAGTGTGAATCATTCAACTTTATGATCAGATTAAAGATGTGCAAACTTGCTATATCACAATTTAATTATTTTAAATATTTTGACAATATAGTCGATTACGAAGTGATTAAATATAGAAAACAGCGTTAAACACCTATTAGATATTCGTAAACATATAAATGAACAAATGAAACATTAAAACAATCATTACTTCAAATAAATTCAATATGTAGCACTCTAGAGGCAGAGCAAAACAAGAATAGTTTTGTCGCAAATGTTTTAATAAATAACGTCTGGTCAATTGTATAAAACATAAATCAAGTGATGCAAGAAACTACTAAATTGGGTAACGGAAAAATGCCCGAGCAAGCAATCAGCTTCTTTTAAAATGGTTAGTGTTTTTTAAGGAACGTTTCTTACATGAGAAGAAATAGACATCACATAATGCCAATTCAGATTAATTATTTTGAGACTAATTCAATGATGACTGACTCTGGAACTAAATGCCTGCATTCTGTTGTATATCTATTATTTATAATCCATATCCGTGATTGTATTTAAACCGTTTTTTTGGCTAAACGTTCATTTAGTGCTAAAGTTGGTCATCAACAAATTGCAATACAAATGCAAAGACAGATGAACATGAAAATATATAAAAACATTATTGATAATGACTGAAAATGAGTATTGATAAAACATGAAGTTTAATTGTCAACAACTCTGCAATAAAATGTAAATGACGAATCAGGCTCTGGCAAGTTGGTATTATAAACAATAGGCATAAGACACCTTTTTTATATTTTACTCTCATTGCTGATATGTAATCACATACTCGCATAATGGCTTATTCGAAAATAAATAAGCCATTCTTAAAAACATAGTTACGCCATCATGGCCCATTCAATTAACACAACACTTTGATTTCATAGATTTATTTTTAATGAATGAAATACATAAAAAATCACACTAAGCAATCAGTCAGCTTTTGTTTTCAAACACACAGGATATTTTTCCTTTCAGGGTTGGTCCATAATTCTATATACGTCGATTCTTTAATGTATAAGGTAAAATGTTACAATCAATCGAAAACCATGAATTCAAGCGTCCATAGCTGATATTCTTCTAGTGTAATATTCTGCAAATAGCTATAAAATATAGTTTGAGTAAGCTATTGTTTGTCCTTATATGTTCTACCATACTTCTAAATGAAAAAAAAGATAACACATTGTTGCTCGTTGCTATAATTGACACAAATAGCCAAATTGGAAATTTAACTGAACATGAATAGTATCGGATTAACCAAACAGATCGGTCACATAAGGTTATATTTAACGAGTTTTGGAAAAATTATTTGTAAATTATCATTTTAATTAATCATATTATCTTTTAATTATGCAATATAAGTAAAAGTGGTATACGGAGTACAACGTGTAACACACTGTATTTTTCAATAATTTATTGGTTTTAGTTTACCCATACAATTCTAATAGAATATCATGTGCTTTATTATTCATTTGTCAAGTTATGTATGGATTTAACGGTCGATATAGCCGTAAACATTCGTGAGCATTCAAAACGAAAAAAATGTTGCGTTAAGTGAAACACTCACTATATTGCCACAATGACAGTGCGAATGAGTATAACATGAAATCTAGAGTAGACAGATAGTTCAATTGTATTCAATGTTTCTTCTGATACACATATATATCATATAAAAACATGTGTATTTCTCTTTGATTCCTGTTATGGGATGTCATGAATGAAAATTCAAAATGTTATAAAAAGAGTTGCGTTTATTGAGGCATATAGCAGCAGGGAATGTATGTTGAAAGCTTAAAAAATAACTAAACAAATTTCAATTGGTAAAAGTCTTATGACTACTTCATTTTCAATTTGTATAGTTGATAATAAATGTTCGAGAAAAGTATTGGCTCGTGGGATAGCTATAAAAAATGTAAAACGTTATTTCAATACTTAACACAATACACGATTAAACTTTCTGTTCAATAATATCTCCGCTAATATATACACTAAATGTATTACTGCAAGTAAGCTTTATATCTAATGGATTAAACTATTTTGGTAAGTTTGATCTCAGATTATATTAAGATGTATTTAAAAATGCAGATTTATGACTTTTATATCTTTGACTATACCCAGTTGCGTCCAATATCACCATTGAGCAATCATTTACCTTTGCTTGAAAGGTTGTGTCCTTGATTATAAATATAGGATTAAATGAATGTTTATCATACATTTAAGTGTGTTTGGACACACTCTTTGCATAGAGTACATTTGTGACGATATGGAATTAAATCATTATCGTCTAACAATTTAACAGAGTGTTGGACATACACTTTGACTAGAGTATAAGATATCTAATGAGTTTGTTTATAAGAGAACACGCTCTATTGGTATTTTCGATTATTTTAAAAGAAACCTTTCTATGTTTATATTAAAGTAGTTTATACTTGAGTTGTTATTCTTAAAATACCAGCGTTAAGTACACAATACCATTTTAATAGTTTTCAAGCCAATACACACATTATCATATGAAAGTTTTTTTCTAAATTATAAGTATGAATAAATGAAAATAAGAGTGTTTCGTTGTATCATTTATAGTAATAACATTTTATTAGTACAATGATAATAATCAAATAATATGATAATGTCTGAACTCGTTTACTTTATCAGTTAAACATTCGACGTCAATTATTCGATTCAGAAAGCATAACCATTACCTTATTTTTTTAATCAAATTTATTAATTCATTTATTAACATAATTGTTTCAAACAAGAGTCTTTTAAGAAAGGTCATAAGCACGAGCAGTTAAATTATTTTTGATATATTCACAAATTTCATTTTTCGAGATTTACATGTCACTTTAGTGGCGTTTATACGATGAGGTCTTTAGCATTTTACATGAAAAGATATGTTTGAAGGAATTGCATCAAAGACAAACAATGCCGCTCATGCTTAATCCGATTTATAGATCACATAAAAGTCAAACATAGGGGCTATGAATATATTTTCCAGGCTAGTCAATTCTTAAAATTACACACCTTAAAATTACACAATATTAGTTTCAATAACGTTAATTTGGATTCAAAGTTGAAAATTTATATGAGTCTGTCGACTCATTTCTCATTTATAAACCCTTTGATTGATAGCGACCATCAAAATTCGTTGTACTAGGATCTGAGTTATTCGAGTTGTTATTTATTGCTTAATATGTTTGCTCATATTGATTATTAGTTTCGCTATTTTCCTATTGAATTTATTATAACCAAAGGTCAAAGCCAAATAGTATTGATAATTATTAACTTATATGTTTTATATGATATATTTTTGTTATGTTATATTTCATGTTGAGAACAAAAGAGCAATAAAATCATCATATTCTTAATCTCTAGTGTTTTGAAAAGTATTCTTTATATTTACTCATCTTATATAAGTACTTTAATACTCTTTGTCTGTCTACTATTTTAATAAAGGCCATATATCTATCTATCTTGCCCAATGTTACTAACGTATTTGGTTGAAAGTTTGACAAATAATATTTATTCATAGTATAATAGTTTTACTCCTTCAAAACAATTAAGTATCAAAGCATGTTAAACACAATTTAGTAATCACCACCGTCGCAGTAACATTCCAATAAGTTGTGAGTACTTTATTAGGCCCCAACCCAAAAGGTTGGGGGCCTATATGTTTGGGGTGTCCGTCCGTCCGTCCGCCTGTTTGTCCGTCTGTCTGTCCGTTATACTTTTTTGTACGGGCACGGATGGTCATAGAGACTTGGTTATAGGCTCAAATGAAAGGTCTTGGTCCGTAAAGGTGCCTTTTGACCATTTCGGTCAAGAACACCCGACCAGAAGTTGTCAAATTGGCCAAAATAGCCAAAAAGGTTTTCAAGACTTGAGCTTGTACCGGCTAGAACTTTTGAACCGAAGGTCATAGAGACTTGGTTATAGGCTCAAATGAAAGTTCTTGGTTTGTAGATGTGCCTTTTGGCCATTTAAATCAAAAACACCCGACCGAAAGTTGTCAAACTGGCCAAAAATAGCGGTTTTCATAAAAAATATATATTTAAAATCTACAAAAAACCATATCCCTTCAAGTTTGGGGGCGTTGGGGCCTGTTCGTGTACTTTATATCTGTGATGGCTGATTTTAATGGCTATCGACCATAGTATCTGACAATCTTTATATGATATGTAAGAGGGTGCTCTCTTGTACATAAACAGATTTTCCTAAACTTAAAACCGTGGATATAGACTTTTAAAAAGTAATCAAAGAACTCTATGAAACTATGTTTCAAATGACAATTCACCTTTTTTCAGAAAAAAAGGCGCTATTTATTTTTACACATGGTTATTGATTAATGGTCTATCAATATTGCTGATATAATAGTTTTGATTTTGTATTTTTAGATCAGTATAAATGCCTGGCCCAGAATTATGTTTTATTGTGAAAAACGTTTAAGCGAAACATTTTGCATACATTTAACACACTGTTTTATCAATCGTTTAAATCATAAGTGTAGTTCATTATACGGTTCCAGTAAGTGTATTTTTGAAATGAAAATGATTGATATAGTATAAAATAGTTCTTCTTGTAAACTCAACAACGTTTTTTATGTTTATTTATTGATCAAATCCTTATTATCAAAAGCAACATTAATTACATAATAATAATTAATTTTGAACCATAATCAACGAATACGAATGAAGGATTTTGTCTACAACCAGAAAAAGCTATGCTTATGAATGGTCTTGGACAAACTTTAAAATTGAAGTTGTGAGGTTGCTATAGTGAGTTTATTTCATATTGCAACTGTTTGCCAATATTAGATACCCTTTCTTAACCTGATATCTAAAATTCAAAAGTATTTAATTTTATACACATAATTTTGTATCACAGCACGAACTTATTGAATACAAATATCCTGTGTTCAGCCTCTTAATGCTCAATAAAGATTGTCAATTAGCATCGATTAGTACATACATTTAATAAGGCGAAATATGATTTTTTTTTTCGAATATTCTACAATATGCAACGATATTTTGTCATCCGTTAAAAATACTTATCAATGGATAACATTGATGCAAAATGAAAAATAAAATTATTATGCATTAATGTATAAGTTCTGGTTTATCCTCAAGGTAATTGCCGATGATATATTGATATTGATCATACCCTGAAGAACGAACATTGCTGATTTAATATTCAATATATTAATGAATTAAGAACATCATTCTTATAATATCATTTATACACATATATCATTTATACACATATATCATTTATACACATATATCATATTTTTTACGTTCGATTTTATTAAATTCATCCCACCTTAGAATGATCGGTGGGCTTAATCACATGAGTATTTATAGACTCAGAATTTATAAGAAACTTTAGAAAAACCGAATACAAAACATAGTTGTCTAACAGTTATTTTTTAAAGTTTTACATGCTGAGGAAGGTTTTTTGTCTAAGTATGACATTTCCTGTCGGTTTAAAGTCCATAGTATTTGTATATTGTTCATGTCTCAGCCCTTATGTGATGATTCATTGACATGTTCTCTCGTTAAAAAGAAAAAGACAGTTATATAGACTTTAGAGCAAGGTATCACAGGATGCGTTTCCTGATTTTTAACACGGGTAATGCAAGTCTATGTATATATGATAGTATAAAGATGTATTGAGGTAAACTTTGTTATCTCGATATGATCATTGTATGTAAATATCCAAAATATTCTCCTTAGAACTTTGTAGGTATCATGCAAAATCATTGCATTGAATGAGTTGATTAAACCGTAATATTATATAAAACTTACTCGAATGTAAAACAAAAATATTAAAGTGCAAATAATTATAGTATTTAACATTAAAACAAGATTGAAACATTAATGTAACATCATTTCGTGATCTGTGGCATTGTATATATCATCTTCTTTTTAAAAACATCTTTATTGAAATATGTAGGACATGTAAAATATGTTCTTAGCATACCATTTTGAGTTATATCATATAAAATGATAATAAATGAGCATATTTTCGACATATTAACTAATGTGTTGTGCTTTTGGCTCGAGATGAAAATTATTCTTACCCAGTGACATAACTAGCTTAATTTCGTGACGAATTGCAATGCCTGCAACAAAATGCAAATCTTACACCATTTCTAAATAATTCAGTATATAATCATACCTAGCAATAATTTTTCAAAAGAAACATGTGGTATCGTGATTATTTTTTGAGAAATCACCATAGAGAAAAGGGAATAATAGAAGATTTACTTAATCAGTTTTATATCATGGCTGCTCATCAATATTTTTTGAAAACAAGACATATTAAAAATTGAAATCGAACAATATATCATGCGATTAGAGTATAAACAGTTGAATTATCAAAGCCAACATAACAATTCATTTGATACAAGGCGACAGACCCACCTTATGGTTGAGCAATACTCATGTTTGTTTACATCGGAATATATTCGTCCAGCGGAACTCTTATTATTTTTTCAATTACAAGATTAAGATACATATCTCTTGTCAATTAATATTTGCCTTGAGTTGATATTTGCGTTGAGTTTTGTGTCGAGAATATTTTATGCGATAAAAATATACAATACTCATTGTCATATAAATAAGGAAACGAGGAATATATATAAATGAATGAAATACCATATAATGCTCATTGATTTATAAATACGTGATAGAGTGATGAACATATAAATTTAAAGATAGATCTCTCTAAAAGTGTACATATTTGTTTAATAAATTTGGTTGATGTTTTGATTGTAGAACTAGTTTGTTGTTTGTTTTATCACAATGAATAGGAATATGCATTTAAACCCATCATGTCAAGCAATATTATCGGATCCAATCAGCTTATTATTTATCAAAGTGACTTAATACAACCTATGAGTATAAGTCTTGAGTTAATTTGTAAGTGTTTCAGTCTATTTTCTTTTCTTAGTCGAGTATTTCTGTTACATACATGTTCAAGATACTATATGACACATAATAGGAAAATGGTTTTGTAACATCAAGTGCACATTATTTATAAATGATTTGGAGATAACATATCAATGACTGATATTTTGCTTTCAAAGCTACAGAAGATTTTACTGTGCACAATATGTGATGCTTACACCTTTTAGCTAATTATAATTGCAAGATCGGAATAATGTTCCAGCAAGGATCCAACATTACTTTATACATAGTTATATTGATCTTCGTTTCTGAGTCAATCATGAAAATATAAAGATCTTAAGGATGCGATATGGTGCTCATTTTATGTGACAATGTTTAAACTTATCGAATAGAATATAAAAGCTGAGTAAATACATTTAGATTTATCATAATAAGAATTGAATTTAGGATGTTTGTGTATCGATATATCATTTTCTCTTGATAAATTATATATAGGGTAATCATTGCTCGAGATATAATGATGGCATCCCAAATCAAAACAAAAAACCGTAGAAAATTATGAATTAAACATATTGTAAACAAAAGTAATAAGACGGCATAAGTATATGTGTTTAATTCATTCATTGCACAATGTCAGCAAAGGAGCGGCCTCTTTATCTGAAACAAAAGAACAGGATATAGAAATAAGGCAGATAAACCAGGTAAGATATATTTATTTTTAATTTTCCATGGGTTCATTATATAGTATGTAACACACATAAAATAATATTTTGTATAAGTTTGCGCAATTTGATAGTGAATTCGTTACAAAAGCTATTGCATTTTACATATTGCTTGGTATGGTTAAATAACAGATTGTGTTTACTCATTTATTCCTGGCATTTCCAATATTTTAATAAGCGTAGTTACACATATACGAGAATATCCGTTTTTTTTTTTTCAAACAGCATGCCATCACCCTTCTTCCAAACATATGAATACTCGTCACAATATTTTGTGATATCATTATCATTGTTTTATTTTTGTCGTTTCAAAACTCTGTCCATATATATCTTCAAATTACTTATGTTTTTGACAAACACACCCTTTTGCTTGGATATGTGTTACAAATGCATTATAGATATATAATGTGTGATAATCATTACATTTATGCACTTTCAAAAACTGTTCGCAAAATTCTTTTCGGATTTACATTCACGTTTATACGGTTTTTTTAAATATTACAATGCATTTTATGGAAATATATCGTATATCTTATGAAATTATGTTTCCAGATAAATGAAAACTATGGGTAATTTTTAAATATTACAGAAAAGTGTGCACCAAAATTGCAGTTTAGTTGGTAGGAACTGAATCCGTTTATGTATTGCGTCTATGATATTGTAAATAAGTATTTATGGATACAATTCAATGTCGCACAGGAAGGTAGTAATCAATTATGCAAAATATTTTGCTCTTTGCTAAAAGATACAATATGCAAATAGCATTAATAGAAGTGCGTATGTGTCTATAACAACATACCCCCTTGAATGATATGTTTTATTTACACATTTTGCAGTGTAACTAAAAATCATCATGCCCATCGTTCCCATTAATAAACAATTTTAAAGAGTAGAAAAAATCATAATCATAAATCATAACATTTTTAGATTTAGATTTTTTTCTCGAATGGTCATGTTACATCTACATAACTGCAGTAATCATTGGTAAATTTATTCAATAGATATGATATAAAAAAGATTTTCAAAGTAAACACCACAATCTTATAAAAATCATACCCCTAACGGAATTGTGGACATTGATTAAATTTACCTACACATAACAAAGAATTACAAAGCTTCGTTTAGAGAAATATATGCTTGAAAATACATGTTTATATTTCTCTAAATCAATTCAGTATTACAATCTAGACTTCCCGAAGGTGGATATGAGTATAAGAAGTGTGATTGCATTCTTTGATCTATAGCATTGATTAGTTTATTAAAGATTATATAGTATAATTATATTTGCTTGATGCGCATGATAAACATATTGTTTGGATTTATCCCGATAAACGGATAATGTAAAAAAGTAACATTGAATTATCTGGTAAAACCAGTTTCAGTATAATACTGGGGACACGTGAAAATATGAAAATAGCCTACTAGCCCATAATGTCCTGATTCATCTATATTTTCTCGTCAACCAACAAAAATATTGCATTCTTTGATCTAAAAATGGATAAGGATTCCAAGGTAATTCAGTGAAACTATTTCTAATGTATTGTGTGACCTGGTTTCATAAGCAAATATGATTGATTATTGCTATGTAATAGATATATGGATCACAATACATGTAATATATTGAACACGTTCTATGCTATCTTGATGAAACATAATAGCCAAATACAATGTTTGCTCATCTATATAACTTAGGTTTCATTTCATGAAATGTTTTAATGTATTGTTTTCTTTTCCAAACTATCATTATATACTCAGTTCCAATTATTAAGAATATCTCACATCATGTTTCAATTATTCAGTTGGTAAAAATACCTGTTATATTTAGATAGTATTTCTCAATTCAAATAGATTGTATCATAGAGAAAACCCCTAACAGTAATTTTATTTCTACTAAAATAAGAATTTTTATTTTGAATTGTTTCAATGTGCTCTATAAACAACAATTTAACAACATTCTTGTCTAAAACAAAATTAACTACACTTATCGTATAGTAACATTTGAACGATCTAAGCAAACTTAACACTTATTATGTAATACAAAACAGATCTTAGATTGACCAATAATGTAATTTGTTTTTATCAGTATATTTAGTCACATCATAACGTTGGATTTTCTTTCTACTTGCGCTGACCCTTTCAACTAAATTCATCTTGCTCTATAGAATACAACCAGACGAACGAATAAAAAAAATCGAATAAAAAGTATAACATATAAATAGTACTCATACTCGTACACAACATTATATAGCGACACCAAATAAACCAATTTATATTATAGCATTAATCAATACAAATCATGTTTAATCCGCAATGAAGCATTCAGGCTGTTGAAAAGAATTCATTTTCTTAGCAAGTCATGGTAGCTAATTGAGGTAGCCAGTCAAGGTAGCCAGTTGTAGCCTTTTGAATGCATCTTTTGATGTTCGTTTAATGTCAACTAACAATTATTGTGCCAATACATCTAATCGTTTCAAAATATACAATCGGGATTTAAAAGGATCACAATCAATACTCACGTCAATTGCACGTTAGTGTGTTGATATTTTTTAGAATAACACATAGTAGACTGATATTTTGATCAAGAACCTGTGTTACGTATCTGAATATAAATTATATGCGACGCTAACATGTTTCAATTATACATTTTTATAACATATACTTTTCCTATTACACCTAAAAGAGTATCAAAATTACTTTTAACAAAATATTAATTTAAGGAGCATTATTTCTGAGTAAAAATATACAAAATATACAAATATCTTTTTAAGCCGATTTAATATATTCAGAGTAATTACAGCTGTATTTCTAATCTTTCCTAGTTCGCATAATACAAAAAATAAATGAACATCTGAAGAAAAATATATTACAAAGAATGATTTCACATATTATGATCAGTACCTGGATCTGCTCACACTTTGTTTACTAAAAGTAATACTAGCCGACCTTGCAGAAAATCATTATGACTCATAGATTATGTAACATGAAAATACTGATTATGGCAAATATGTACGTGACCACACCACTTGATATGTGGATTTCTGTTTTATGTGCCAATGATTAAGCCAATATAATGAAGTATAATAATTTATCTTCTACTTTGAGACTTATTATAATAAAAAATTAATTTGGAGCAACATATTATCAATATTCATTGCATCGTGTATAACGAATATGAATGTTCTCATGCCATGATGCGTTTATTTTAAATAAAACATAATTGAATGACAAATGAATTATTTCAAAAACTTTAAAATGGAAATTGTTATTTTATAGCATTTGTTCATTTTAGTGTACTGCTTTATTTATTAATCACGAAGCAAGATAATTGCCAGCTTGAGAACAAATCATGACGGATAGCAGCTTCTTGCTCTGAAACATAATAAAATGGATATCAAAAGGTTAATCTTAAACCAAGTAAGAGGGTTTTGGTTATTTACAATCTTAATGCAATTTTATAATATTGCATGATTTTAATCTTCATATCCCGACACTTACAAATATATCCATGCGTATACGTTTATATATAAACTCATTTTTTTGTTTTATTAATCTGAAATACATATTAAAATTATATCAATAAACATTTTGCTAATGATTTGCTTAGTTTTTTATCATTATTGCATTTATTATCATTATGGACAAAATATAATTTTAGCATACTTCAATATTCTTAACAAATGTCTATATTTATATGAGTAAATTGAAATATAATCTTTGTATTAACAGATCGTTTATATTTAGAAAAAAATGTGCTACACTTTGCTTCATAGATAGAAGTGTTCTTCAGGTTTCGTCATCTGAGTTTACGAAATATTGAAGCAATTCCCTAATTAGAGATGATTCTTCTGGTTCTCAAAATAATATCCAGCTTTCATATAACACATATATATTCGTTAATTGAGTATACGAAAAAAAACTAGAATTGATTTAGAGAACTATGAGAAAAATTGCATTGCGCAACTCGAACCATCAATGTTGGTGTCCCATGTTCGGCACTTTCTATATAATCTTTGTGAATTATATAACATTGATATTGACAAGTTGTTTTCAATCATTGTCATATTCTTCAAATTTAATATTTGTTAGTCTATATAAACTTTTAAACATTTAATTTTCTAGTGTGTGATATATATTCGTCTGAATATAACTTTAAACTATAGTCGAAATAATAAATGATAAAATCAAGTCATATTTGGACGGATTATAAGCTGATTTTATTATATCAACATTGAATGGTAGGCTGGTTAAATATGGCAAATCTATCATGCATTTAAGAGCTTGTCTATATGCTATATATCAATTATGTATATACGTGTAGATATATATCATGCTCTTGTTTTATGCTATATGATGGGCAAACATTGTAAAGTCCAGTCTTAATATCTCTAATACTATGAAGCATTAATTTTATTGGCTGTTTTTGTTTCGCAGAGACTTGATGAAAAGTAATATAATACACACAGATTATTTAGTAGGACGCCTAAATTGATGGATGGTGCTGCGCAAATAATATAACTTATATACGTCTAATGCAATTGTTTTCATTTTTTGAATGCTTGATAATCGAATATATATATATATATATATGTTTGATGTAAAACGTTGGTTTAGTTTTTATTAACAATAGAAACATCTCAACTGAGGGAGATGTCCGGAAACATGAAGCACACTTCTATATGTAATAAAATTAAAAATACATAAATACTGTTTATAGTTATTTTAAATTTAGTATAAGTAACATTTGCAAAGAATTAACTGTAACTAAGCAGAAATTACTCACACACGTACTAATTTAGGTTTAAAAATGTAGAAATACCAGATTGCCAGACCGGATGAACAAGGATATAATTATTTGAAAGGTCTCAACGCAATTTTATTTAATGTATCACAATTGAACGAAATAATGATAAAGATTATTTGAAACTATTTACATATGAACAAGAAGGACTCGTAAATTTATAATTTTTAATATTTGGTCATACCAATTACAATACATACGAGACAATCGGTGCTGTCCTGACCATATTATTTGGTTTTGGGAGGTTTTGAGCAAGATGCATCGCAAGCAAATTTAATGTTGTACGAGTAGTTTTGATAAGTGTTCAATCATGTCGGTTCAAGATGCTTTAACATCTATGGCAGTTTAGTATGAATCAATGCATATGGACAAAACTCTAACCTAGAGGCTGAAGAAAGTTAAGGGGTACCCTGCGGTTTTCGATGCATCTTATATATTGGTTATAAATCCACGTCGACATGTAGATATCGGATTTTGTTTAACAAAGGGTTGCATCGTAACGTACATTTCGACGTACTCCACAGAGGTATCATATTGCCACAAGTTGTGGATTAAAATTCAATGTATTGTATGATCCACTGGTTTCAAAAAGAGTTTATTCTTCAAACATACAGAAACAAATCTAAGTATATACATTTCGGTATAAACTATCTGAAAATAATAATTGTTACTCAAAATGTAGAACACAAATACAATGAGATGAAATACGTCATAGATAGATTGTTTTAACTATTACATAATAATGTTTTTCTTGTTCAGTAAAGATTAAAATCTGGAATATGAGCTATATTACAATAAAATTCAATTTTCAATAGTTCCTATCCATAGTGTCAAAAATACGATACAAGTGTGAATATGAATTGTAAAAGGTTGTGGTTATAACATTATTGCATTTTATGAAACAAAAGAATTTCATACGTTGATATGTAATTTATTAAATAATACAAAATGCATAATCAATTTTGAATCATTTTTGTTCAATAAGTTAAATTAACATTTTAAATGTGTTTTATATTATGTATCAGATTGGTTTCTTTGGCTAGAAAACAAGACAATTTCAAGCTATGTCACTAACGTTATTAAGGTCAACGTTCTTACATTTTTATCTGCAATCTTTTCGTTTACGAAAATATGCAGGTATTGCGATCACTCGATGTTTTAGGGAAAACTCCACAATCCTTCCCGTGATCCCTTTTTCGATGTGTTAAAGGTCGAAAAACACCGTGAAATACTTATAATGATATAAAATACATGTCAGACATGGAGCATAGGTAGTTTAGAATAAAATTTACTATATCATATAGGTATAATTTATCAAAAAAACAGAGCCAGCTCTTGCTGTGAAAGGCGTTTTTAATCGCCTCACTGAAAAACACTGTAGTTACGTCACTGACGTCATACGATCAATAACTGGACAGGCATTTGTGCAAGAGCAGCTCTCGCTATAAAGGCACTGTGACACATAATCAATACTCTAAGCATACAGTACCTCAACTCATATCTTTTGAATTGTTAAAGTCTATATCTTGGTATGATATATTTGATTTAAATTTAAACTCTTGCAACCCTTGGATGATGGATTGAACTACTAAAAAAAAGTAGCAATGTACCCTATTATGTATACAACGCTTTTCCAGATTAGTTGAAATATTATACATAACATAATTTGACTCTATATAGAATTTTCCTTTTTTTAATCAAGGATAGCTTATTGAGTGTATATATAAACAGTCATATATATTAGACGCTCATTAGAGAAAAAGATTGTAGATAGTTGTGTTCTAAATGAGCACCTTCCATCTAGTTCATAATTATATTCCCAATAGCTACATGTACATATATGACATTGACATGGATCCGTTATCTGAAGCTAATTTAGCAAATAATTTATTATGTTTTGAGCAATTCATTTTAGATCATAAAATCTAAAACAAAATCGATGCTATAATAAACGAAATCGTCGAGCATTTACTCAAATCATTGCATAACTGGAAAGGTAAAGAAGGCTAAGGTAAAGTTTACATTCATCTTATAATTAAACAGACTTGATTACTTAAAGAGCTGCTGGATTTGCCGTATTTTTCGATTTAGTCCGAGCTCTAAAGCAAAGGATGAATGTTAGATTTGCGGGATAAAAAGAGTATTCATTGCATTTTCGTAACTACGAACTTTAATATTGGGTGGGTAAAAAGTTTTTTTTGATGATTTTTCCTTTAAAAAAGAACACGTCTTAACGCTCGTTGCGTTTTATGGGTGTCTCATTAACAATGAAAAGTTCAAAGGAGCTTCCGATGGACCGACTCGTACATCGATAGAAGATGAGTTTTACTTGAGTTTTATCTCTGAAATTGTGCAACACCAAATATCGCGGTTATCGATCGTGATGTGATCTGATAGGTGCGCGGGCAAAAGCCCCGTGTGCAAAAGCCCCTTAGGGCAAAAGCCCCGCGATTTCTGAAATAAATTTAAATATTTCTAAATTCTATACGCGCAAATATTTTTTTGGGGTTTTATAACTTTGAATAGTAATTATTATTTAACAAAGGCACTATATAAATGTTGAATTCGCATCACTGATTGTAGTTATGGAGATCATTTTGAAATCAATAGCAAAAACTCTAAATTCATGCAAGCATCCAGTTATTTCGATCATTTAATAACAGGGTCGTTAAATGAGATCATATGTTTGAGTCGTAAATAGTTGCACATATATGTTTGACTTGCTTAAATAAACATATATCATCGATATATTCAATAAATTATGAAAAAATGTACGTTAAAGTATCGCGGGGCTTTCGCCCTAGCTGCAAAAATCGCGGGGCTTTCGCCCTAGCTACAAAAATTGCGGGGTTTTCGCCCTACGGGGCTTTTGCCCTACAACCGATCTGATAACGTTGATAAAGCCCCTTATAAAAATGGTTGATATTAGTTTGAATACTTTTCAACAGCAAATTTGAAAATATATTTCCAAAAATGAGAAGCAAGTCCTCGGACCCACTATTGTTTTATATGGAGCTGGTCAGCACTCCAAATAACACAGAACAGTGCATAGAATATTTACAGAATTATTTAAAAATAACAACGGTCGGAGTTTTTTTTTTTCAAATCCAATTCCATGATTCATATGAAAAATAGGTTATGATAACAAAACTTTGTAAACATACTTTGAATTGTTTAAATGAGTAAACTGTCAGACAAAAAGACTACCAATGAAACAATTGAAGGTAAATGTGTTGGTAACATACATTTACATAGATTTTATTTATATAGATTGTGCAGAATAATTGCATTAGATGCAAGAATATAACTCAAACAATGTTTACAGCATTGAACATATTGTTGTGATCTTTATAAATTATGAATCTACAAGATCATTGGTATTTATCTTTTACCGTTTTATCAGTTATTATCCAAGTGTGTGTATCCAGATTTATGACAAATATTTCTTGTCAATTAAAGGTACATTATCTACTAGCACTGTAATGTATAACAAATACAATAACATAAACAATTTCATTGTTTGCCTGCATTCATTTTTTTATTTGAAAATAATAAAACGAACTCGTTCTAATTGATTTACTCATCACAGAATGAATAAACCAACAATCCTCGTTTTGATTTGTTTTGATGTATTTGCAATATTTAAGTCCCATATGCTCATATCTCAATCAAAAGGAAACAAAATATGAAATCTGCTTCTTATCGGCCAACGTTATGATATTATATATTATGAAATAATAAATACCAGCAGGGTACTTTATATGTAACTAAACACACTTTTTGAGTCACTTTTTAGGTGTCTATCTTACTGTAAGAGCCCAAAGAAACTTTTTCAATGTCTAGGAATTATGCTTGAAAATCAAAATGTACAAGACATAACTATGCTTTCTCTGTATTTTCTCTATAAAACAACTCTTTGAGAGATTTAAGTCCTTTAAAAATCAGAAAAAAACATATATGGTACCCCACACTTCATTCAGATAACACGGCAAGATTGTTAGCTTATTAATAAATTCTATATGCTTATTACAAAGACAAATATTGAAAAAAAACTTACTTATAAATATACACATGTTAATAGTTAATTTAATGATGATATATCGAATAAATGTAAAAGAATATATTTAAAAGCAAAAATATAAATATTTGTAAGTATATACTGGATCACTCGAAAGAGGAATGCACAGACCGTGAATAAAAGCCAGACGAGGAATCGATTTCCGGTTTCAATCTAACAGGGCTATGGGGAAAATGTTTTGTGGTATTTTGTGCATACATGTATATCCTGAATAATTAACGTTAATATAGGAAGATGCAGCTTTTAATTATCTGCTGAACGATGGCACATGATTGTATGGATCCGTTCGCTCTTCGAAAGAAAACGCTATAACACTGACATTTCAAAATCTAGTCGATTAAAAAGCAGCTACAATATCAAGAAACATTGTTATATGCATTTTATTCACCAATATTTTATTTCTCTAAAATAATCATATGAAAATAGTCATCTCGAAAAGCGAGAAAAATGTGAATTTATTTCGAGTGGATTTGTATGATGATGATTGAGACTATGCTTTTCGACGGATACCTTTAATCACATTAAAACTACATTTGACAAATGACATATACGTTTTGAGACGTTGAGGTAGATACTTTTGTAGCTTTTTTATTAAAACATAAGCTTGCAAAAGTTGACAAATTTACATAAACATGTTTGAATGTGACTGTGAGGAAAGGCGGTCATAAGTATGGAAAATAACAAAAAAAAATGGCATCGAAGTAAACATTTATACAAGTTAATGAAATATCGGACATGAATCTTCTTCAAATGGATGGATTACGAATAGGATCTACATGAAATTTATGATAAAATGTCGGCGGCACAAATTAATATGTAAATCACGTGATGTCATTGGACAAATCAGAAGCGCCGGAAGCAGGTATGTGGATCGCCTTCAGTTAAGAAATAGGTTACACTTTTTATCCATCCTTTATATAGAGAAAAGTTATAAAAGATAACATGAAAAAGAGGATATTTTCAGCAACACTATTTTTCGGTCACTGACTTGTCTTTTTCGTGCGCACGAAGCCCAAACGTGAAATCGTTAATTAGCTTTTTTCCTTCATGATAAATAATCTGCTTAAGCAATTTTGCGGTAAATAGAAAAATGTATGTTGTTGTTTATTATTATAATTGTTTGTTTACGGTTGATGTCCTTTCATATTAAATTGAACCGATATAAATGACAAATGTATTTTTTATCAAACGGATTCCCGTGATTAGCATTCAAATCACATCCCCATCCTTCGTCATAAAGATGTACACGTACTTCTTAATTTGAACATAATTATATAAAAAGGAGCGTCATAAGTATTATCAATTGAGTCATTTATTTTCTATATGTGTCATGTTCAAATGATGCGATGTTTTGAAGCTGAAATACTTACAAATAATCCATGTAAACATATGTAAAAATCATATCATCTTGCAGTATTATTTTTGTGTTAAACTCATTTGGGCAAAACTTAACGTCATCAATCGTCATCTTTTTATGCCTTTTTTAATGATTTGTGTGTATGGAAAATTGAAAGTTATGAGCTCAATTCATTGAAAAAAAATGCAGCATAAGCATAGTCAAAAATGATTCCTCTTCCCCATTTTATCACTGCACATAGAAGTAAAATTTTATTGCTATAACCTTATGAAACGCTTTTCTCAATATGTTTAACTCGTATTTTTTTCACGTCAATACTATTACTCAATACTTAGCTATTGACTCCAGAGCATTAAATATACATTGTCGGTATATGCTGGCGATTCTTAATAGAAGGGCACTAATAGTTGTTATCTGAACTCTGGATCCAGGGCATATTGATAAAAAAGTCATCAATGCACTGATCTAGCATAAACATGAAGATATATATTGGGAAAATTGACATTTGGATAACTAGCCATATGCTTTGATTAACAATAGTCTTGATGATGAAAGATATAAAAAAAGTGATGAATAACATATAGACCCTAGACATGGAAAAACAAAAGGGATGTATTGGAGTAGCGTCCTGAAAAAAAACGTAACATAAATTGAAACATTACAAAAGTTCCGTGCGATAGCTTATTTATTCCAGTTCTTAAGATCCCATAAGATCAAATATTAATGATTAATTATTTATTCATTTATCTAAGCTTGGAAAATAGATATTATTTTGATATTTCTTTATATTATAATATTATGACAAATCAATACGAGTATGAATGATGGATGAAATGGCATGCATCTTTTCAAAGTACCGTGAACTATATGTCCCCGACTATTTTCCCATGTGGTGACCAGTTTTTTTTTTGTGTGTTTTAAGATATAGTTACGGCAGCATATCTATGATTTCATACAATAGAATTCTACAAAGTCATAAAAATTAAGATATTGTACAGTTCAGAGGCACAGCCGATATTTTATAAAAGAAGCATGGTTCCTGGTCCAACATCATGCACATTTGCTCCTGTCTCTATGGACATTGTACATGGCCATACACCATTAACATTTCTTCCTGGATCTATACTTCCCTAGTTTTTTTGGTTCCGTTTTCTATTGAGTGAATATCCATAGTTATTTCTAAAATGACGGGGTTCCATATATTGATATATATGTATCGGTCACATGGTCAAACGAAAAAAAAGCCCAATATCTCATGATATGCTTAAATGTTGTTATCGGTTTAAGTGCCTCAATCTATACTCCTTCATTTAGTTTAAAGCACTAATTACTGCCATTGAAAAAAAGGATGATATACCGGTAGGTTTCGTTTCGTTGATTATTGAGTAACTGGATGCATTAATTGCATCATAAAAATAATTTTATTTTAATATAAATTAAGTGTCATAAATGAAACTTTAAAATTCACAAAACATTATTTGATTTTTAACCAAAAACATTGATATATATGTATACACATTTTTAACAAGGTTAAAAACATTGAATTGGTTTTATCAAACATTTAAATTTAGAGAAGGGGGCCTAAAGGGTACCTCCTTGAAAGGAGTTTCCATGATCCATAGTCAATCATTTGTTCCCTTTTCAATGGCATATGACATACAAATTGAAGTTTTATTTTGGAAACATATAAACTTATTGATATATTTTATGAATCCATCAATGCAAAAATTGCTTCTCTTAATCAAAATGTTTTTATATAGTCACGAATTGCTACAACGATAAAAAAAGATGAGGTGCGATTATTCTTTCGAATTTAATACGCCGTCTAATGGTGATACAGTTAAAAATGGATGATATATTATTAATAATTATCGTTGTATATATTGAAAAGGCTGGTATATTTTAGACCTATTTATGATGGGAACGAAATGCTAAACATAAATAATCCTTGCACAGTTTGTTTTAATCCTGTAAATTCAATAGTGATATGTGTAAAATGGTTGAAATAATATTCCGGGAAATACCACTCGGTCAATATCAATTTTTATATTTCCATGAGCGGATGACCCTATGTATTTTACAATTTTGAAAACAAATCTCATGTAGTAAAATAAATAAAATCCCTTATTGACCCTTGACATATAATACTAATGCTGGACCCTTCGGGCTTGGGAAACATGTTTGAGTGATAGCATATGAACTTGAACGAAATGAAATAAAACTTTTTGCAAAGCAATGAATCGCCAAGATTCACTGTTTAAAAAAAACACGAATATCAAATCTAGTATTGAATATAATAAATGAATGTCCTATGGTCGATAATTATAAGAAACAAAATGTACATATCGTATTAATGTTAAAAGGAAATATTAATGTAAGAAATATGAAATTAATATATCATGGCTGCTTTCCGTATGATTATGACAACACGTGATGGTTTTTAACCAATGGTATCACTACGATACAGCTATCAACGTGGACTTCCGCCTAGGTATTCGAATTGAGAAGATGCTTTTTTTATATAATCAATATATTTATGAATATAAATATATCTTTTTATTATGCATGATAGTTTATTTTTTCTATATATTTGTAATTCCCCCTTTTTGTCCGTGGTTATTAAATCGTTGCATGGCATTTGTCTAGTCTGTAGTTCTACTCTGTTACAGGTTTGTAGTTTTCTAATATGTAACATGTTATCCAAAAATACGATGTGATTTATGGCATTTTCTCATAAAGAATAAAAACTGGATTATAAGCCCTGTCAAAATTTTGTTTATAATATATTTTTTTAATCAATTAATAGATGCTTCTTCAAAAAGAAAATATTTGAACCGTAACATGTTAATTTTGCTTGTATGTTTAATCTATTGTGACTGAAATTTATCCAATTTAAAAATAAAACATAAACGAGTATAACGATGAATATCATATTTTTGATTTTGTTAAATCTTACGTTCATCATGATCATAATATTGCCGTAAAAGATAGTTTGTAAGAGCACGAGAACAAAAACTAAATAATTTGCTATGCCTTGTATATTCATTTTGGGATGTCTGAGTAGAACTATATAAGTAAAAGCCAAGCTAAAAATATGTGATTAAACAAAAACAGAATAAATAAACTTATACATATATTTGTTTATTTGTTTATTGAATCGTATCTTACCAATCCCATCTTGTTTGGTATTTTTGAATCACAATTTCAAATGGACATATGAATGCACCTTTCAAGTTTATACCTGTGATAATGCAATAGAGTATCTTCATATATAATCAAATTTGGTATATTTCCTGAGTTACAATACCGACAATTTATTTGCTTAAATTATAGACTATGTAGTATGAAAGAAAACGTATGCTAATACTTACAACTGAAAATAAATAATCAATTGTTTCCTTATTCTCTTTATCTAAAAACCTACAACAAAATCATGCAGTAGTACCAATAATAATAAATAATTAAGTATACAAAATACACAAGGAGTATCTGAAAACGTTGCATAATTATCCTATTAATAAAAATGAACAATAAATAAGCCTAACTTATTGGATATTAAAAATTGAGCAAGTATCACGGCCAGTAATGTATGGCTCAATACAACAAAAAAATACATTATTTTATGTGTTTCCGTGTGTCTATTTTGCCAAAACCAAACAGAATGTGGGTATTTAATGATTTTGAACCATATCATATTATTTCATTGTATTTCATTAGCCTGAAAATTGATAAAATGGATATAAACTTACGGTGGTTACCCAGAAATCTATTTAATCTGCAAAATTCCTCGATCTACAGTAAAATCAATGTTTTCACATAAATAATAGTTTGATAACCATTGCTGAAGCGTTAAGCTCATTAAGAAAGTCTTATTATAGTAATCAATAATTCAGCATTTCAACAAGGTATTTAGAAAATAATACTGAAAATACATATTATACAAACTCAAAAATACCATAGTTTTAATGTTAGATTTGTTTACTACGGAGTATGCATATTTCTGGCTGAAAATAAGCACCCAAATTCTGAATGATTGTGAAACATTCAGTTTACAGACAACATAAGTAGAACGAATGTGAAATGAAAAGGTTGAATAGAAAATGTGCCTAGATATATTGATATATTAATTTTAAAATTTATTTTTAGCATATTGGTGTTCAATGAATCAACAATAACTATACGTATAACTATATGTCAATAATATTGCATATTTTGATTAAAGCGCTAAATTAAAGCACCCAAATCCTGAATGATTGTGAAACATTCAGTTTACAGACAACATAAGTAGAACGAATGTGAAATGAAAAGGTTGAATAGAAAATGTGCCTAGATATATTTATATATTAATTTTAAAATTTATTTTTAGCATATTGGTGTTCAATGAATCAACAATAACTATACGTATAACTATATGTCAATAATATTCCATATTTTGATTAAAGCGCTATCTTGGTTTCCTGGTGCGCTGGTGAGATGCCCATTAGGAAAATTTCGGACTATTTTATTTGTAAGAAAAATATCCAATATTGCATGGCCCATACTAAAGACAAATTCAAACCAAGCTAATATGTGCTTGTGTCTGGATAGCTCGGTTATTAGGAAAGCGATATCAATGGAAACAATTCATAATATCAGTCATAGAGAGTATAGGGGATGGGCTGCACGGATAGTGTTGAACTGATCCGAATGAGTGAATCAATGAAATGTGAATAATTTTACTTCAAATTTAATACAATTGCCTGTATATATGTTGACGCCCTTATTAATTTGTTTGCATGACATATAATCATATATTCGTATTTAAACGGAGCAAACCTGAAAATATATATGTAAATTGTGATACCCATACAAAGAATTAGCAAAACTCAACCTGTAAATACATCATGATACGTGTAGAGAATACTTTTTCCTTTAAAAAATCAATTGGAGACACATGCTCAATTGTTCAATGCTTGAATACAACTGGCACCTACATATATTAGATATGTGTATGGTATATTTAGCAGTTTCTTGGTTATTTGTCTGCAAGAATATTCAACGGTTCAAAACAACAATTTTCTAGGGTCACACAGGAAAACGTATTATGCATTGTGTGCAATATTTCTGCAAAATAAGGACAAACACAACATTCAAAGGTTCAACCGTGCTATGCTTAGGACAATCAAGCACAAACAAAAATGTTCCGATATAACATTCTGACATAAATGCGTATAAGGTTTAAGTAGTGTTTCCTTTAACGTACGTCTGACGTACGTCAGACGTACATCAGACGGATCGTTGTGTTTCCTTTATCCATTTCGCATCCGTCAATTTAACGTATCATGGCCGAGTGTATATAAGCGGTTTGGCCGTTTTTGTAATTGACATAAAAATATGGACGTTTCTGCTTAGCAAGAGAAGAAACGTAGTTGTATGTGCATACTTTATATGATATGCATTCCCTGTTATATATTTCTTGTATTTCTTACAGTATTTTTATAGTTTTTAAGTTATCATCGCATTGCTTGGGTGCTTCATACATCATGTTTTATTACCTCTGGGTCGACCTCACACATTATAATTTGGAAATACATTCTTTTCTCTTACAATCTACGCCGTGTATTGTGTTATATTTCAAAAAGGGGCCATGTTGGCTTCAAATATTCTATGTACAATATAACTTATTTATAATACGGCCGCGTCCAATATACGTATTTGTTTATAAGTTCCGGTATGTAAATGTGTGTTAGCACACGCTTTTACTTTTTCCCAGCCTGGATTTTTGCTACTGTGTCTTATCATTCGTCGGGTCACTCATGGCTTATTTGTTTAC
>LQRL01006978.1:0-15854 GCA_001703475.1 Hydroides elegans
GACACTCTCGCACGCAATCCAAAGCGTTCTACACGTAGTTCAATTTGTGATCAGCTACTTTCTCATGCTGATCTTCATGACGTACAACCTCTATCTGTGTTTGGCGGTTGCCCTAGGAGCAGGAGCTGGTTACTTCCTGTTTGCATGGAAACGGGCCATGGTTCGAGATGCGAATGAACACTGTCATTAAATACAAAAATGATTTCTAAGATGAACTAATCTGGCCTTTACTAGAACAAGTAACATTGATAGAGAGCAATGAGTTTAATGCTGCGTGTTTAAGAAGAGAGCAATCTGATTAACAATTTGACTAAGAATTTGTGAAACTTTATATTGTAAATGATTTATCATTTGTTTTCGTCGTCCATACAGGAATACTAGTTTAACGACTACAGACAAAAGGGTGCCTAAAACAGTGTGTTATGCGATAAAAGATGTTCCAATTATTCATGTACCGTGTCAATAAAACATACAAAACTTGTTTTTGAGGAAACACTTAGGGAAAAGTGTTTTTCAAAACAAATAAAGTTTTCAATCTAAAACAGTGTGTTATGCGATAAAAAATGTTTCAATAATTCATGTACCGTGTCAATAAAATCTACAAAAACTGGTTTTTGTGGAAACACTTTGGGAAAAGTAATTTTTAAAACAAATATAGTTTTCAATCTAATAACTTGTGATTCAAGCAAATATAACTTAACCGGTGAAGCATATTTTATTCAAGAATGTGTATAGTAAATAGAATATTCGTCTATAAATATACCCTTTTTATATCGTGTTAACTATGCAAACAATCGAGGTCAAATTAAACATGTTATGCTATAGATATGAATAGAGCACAGAAATAAGGTTTCAATATTTTACTATAATTGGATATAATTCTGCCTAAACCTTTAAGGTGTATTCTGATAGTATGTGTACTACAAAATTACAGTTAACGAACTAATATGCCATGAATTAAATAGATTGTGGACATATTTGTGCATACATTTATTTACAGTTTTTAGAACGGTCTAAACTATAAAATATAGGTGTATTTAGCATTATATTAAGTGCGACAAAAACAATTGAATTAGGTTCCAGTTATCCATTCGCCAATTTATCATGGTAAAAAAATATAAACGATTTCTTATCAAATTCTTCTCATTTATACTTCAGTTATATTTCTATGAATTCTTTAGAGTGCACTAGTAAAATATAAGCATAATAAGGCACTAGTAAAGATAAGTCACTGTATTCCTAATTCCCCTCATTTGGATTTTTTTATAGAGCTAACGGTTTAAGTTAATAGTAACAAAAACATCTGTATTTAATTTATTGTTACAAATACAATATAGTTACGGTCTTTTGCAATGTCATTTGATATGTGTTTTAAGAGCGTAGTTGATTGAATATATGTCAACAAACGAGATTTGTTGAAGAATAAAACCTTTTTTAACCTTTTTGAAGCAATACTAAATAAAATCTTGCACAATTTAAACTTTTAGCATTCTTCCGTTTTCTTCAATTTAGCGAATACATTAATTTGTTTGTCGTGAGCTGAAAAAAAGGTTGTAAACCCGTAATGTACGTTACGTAATATAACCTATTATGTTATCTACGTTGCGTAATGTAAGTCTTTCAACCGTGTAATTGCAAACAAACATTCGTTTATGTTAGGGGACACATAACATTAAATCTAGAGATTCATAAAAAGAATTGAATAATACTCACACATTATGAAAGACAATCAAGTGGTTTGTTTCCCCACACAGTTTTCCTTTCCAATTAGTCCATTATTGACACAGAGAAACATATATAAAATATAACTATGAGGCCTTCCGTTGGTGTATTTAAATTTAATCAAATAGTACGTGTAGCGACTCCATCGCAAAAGGTGCAATTTGTGTCACAAAGACAAAATTAAACATCTTATTGATCTTTTAAGGGGAATGCTAAATTTACCAAAGCTATCGAGGCAATTAATTCAAGAATGACTTGGTCGTTTACTATTCATTATAAACATACCTTACCGAGTTGCGTGCCGATTGACATTGCAGGTCACTACTACAAGCTATCACTTCTCTAAAATAATGTTTAATGTTTTAATCAGCTTATTATAACACGATTATTTTTAATTTGATTCAGTCATTGACAATGAGATAATAACCACCAAAAGTGAACCTTCTTTCAATTCAAGACACGGTTAACGCAAATCTATCCATATATGTACTATTTTTATTAACTGTAAAAATTTCATAGACAAAAGTTTGCCTTAAAATATATTACAATAAGGTGAGATATTAAAAGGTAACTATATAAGGTTCAATGAAAAAAGCAAAACAAATATTATGATTAAATGCACGAACACCATGATAATTTATCTTACAATATAGCATTATTACTTGAGAACATTTAAACAATATGTACCCAACATGCAAACCACAGTTTGTGATAAACGTGTTAAAATTGACAATTGTCATCTCAAATACAATAAGAGAGCTAAACAAGAATAAAAAACATACAGATATAAACTTTTGAATAATCTTAAGAGAAACCAGAATCTTTTAACATCGACGCAAACAATAAATTGAAGCATTGTTTGTGTTTATGGCTTTGCAGTGCTTCATTTGAAAGCATATGCCAGGTGATATAAGTTGACAGATAAAAATTAAATAAGCAAATCACGAAAACTAAAGTAACTGAACAATAGCAACAAATAACAATGCCTTCACCTCTGACCTATGCTGATCGATGTTTGAAATAATTTATAACATAAAATAACACGATTTTGAAATTTGAATAAAACCATTTAATTGTCAATGTTTTATCCTTAAACATTGACCATACGTTTTGAAATAATGGTAGGCCTTAGGTTTGTTATGGTCTTGAGCTTTCAAGCGCATGACATTTATTTGCTACTTTTTTTGGTGCAGTTTTAAAATTCGTTTCCTGTGAAAAAGCTGTTTATACAACCGTGTAATGTATCCGTTTTTCCTCAAACGATAAGCATTGGAGGATGTCAAGAAATAATTTGAATATATTTGATGTCAAGAAATAATTTAAATATATTGTATTTCCATATAATTGACATATATTGTTAACGTTAGTGATGATTTACCATGTACGTTTTGTTATCATGTTTTTTTCTAAAGGGTGCAGCTAAACATAACATATTAAGGAGTAGTTATATGTTGCATTTCCATATTTTTGACATATATTGTTGACGTTGTAAGGTGATGATTTACCATGTACCTTTTGTTATCATGTTTTTGCTAAAAGGTGCAGGTAAACATAACATATTAAGGAGTAGTTATAGTTTCTGTTCTCATCTATACAAACGGTACCACGATACCATTTCTATATTTAAAGATGTAACCGTTATCTTATAAACTATAAATATCAAAAGTGAATCTTATTCTTAAACATTATATGGCAATGTACTATATATCTTGAAAACCAGAGTAACGGTTAGGTTTTGTGCTGTTTTACATATACAACTTAATGAGACTGTGCCAAATGCCTCTTATCAAATGTGATAATACGATTTTAGTCATTTTTGATCTTTTGAAAATATAATTACAAATGTTTATGATTTCCTTGAATAAACTCATTGTAGTCAATGTTTCCAAAATTTAAGTTTTTCAGTTAATACCTTAAGCTCATTGCAAAAGTTAGTGTCTACCAAACAATATATTACTGGATTTCCAAAATTATTTATAAAATAAGGATACAGGATAACTAACGATTTAGTTATTTTAAGCATATTTGAAATAACTGGCAGAAAAGACAATACAAATAAAATTATTAGCGATAGGCACAACTTTATGGTTTTGTTGTCAGCTTTTTCTGTTTTCTTGAGGTTTTTCTGTCTGGTACCGAGATGTTTTGGATTGCCGATTGTTGTTTGAATTTTGCGACTCTTTGACCTAATCAAACAAATAAGATATATATATATATAACGACAATTATTATTTCATCACATTATAACGGTCATAGATAACAACATCACTTAAGACTTAATCAAAACTACACAATCTAATAACATTATTTGTATAGGCAAATTTTCCACTGATAATGTTGTTGTTGTAAGTAAAACATTTTAGCGCTAATCAAACTAAATTCTTATTCTCGGTACAGAAAATCACACATCAATCATTCAGTAACCACTTAATATTTATCTTAGACTATTTTGCCCTCATTTCAATAAATATAAAGACATAAGTAAACGATTATTGTTCTATTCTTTGGAAACAATATCAATAAGATATGCAACATGAGAATCAAGTCCGCGACATCGTGTAAGATTTCAAGTTAAATTATGCAATTGATGGGCTAGAATCCAACAATAATATATTAGTCGATAAATTATTTTCAACTCATGAAACAGTATATTTTATAATGATAAATTAGGAGCTACTTACTTTTTGTTGGAGTGCTGTGCTGGATCATTTTGATTTGCTGTTGAACATGACGGTTGCGGCTCGCTCTGCTTATTTGCTGTGTATTGAGATGCCATTATATGATTTGTATTTGTTGATGCCTGAATTTTTCGTTTTTGTTGTCGAATTTTGACAAATATGAATCCATATGACACAATGATTATTCCTATTGATATTTGTATAACAACTGATGTGATTGTTCTAGCTATCATACTTGTATGACTCCGCTCGTCTAATATAACTAAAGAACTAGGACAGAGACTTAATCCTATTATAATTGCAATTACGATATATGTTCGCTTTCGAGAGTTAGTATACTTGAACGGCATATAGACAGCATATAAACGATCGCAACTAACAGCTACAAATGTGAGCAAATACATTGCCATTTCAAAAATAATAAAAAGGAACAATGCATTTAACTTGAGTGGATTGCCACAGTGTCTTTCAATATAGTACGTTTCTATCATTGGAAACTGAGGCATAATGAAAGTTATGAATAATAAATCCAACACTGCCAATGCTCGCATAAAGATACTGACTGTTGTATAAATTTTATGTTTCGTCAGTACATAAAATACAGGCATACAGACAATGTGTAGCATAATTGGAATGTCGAAACTATATGGTAGAAAAAATATTGTAGTACATTGTTGCCCTAGAGTTGTCATTATGCCAGTTAAATCATGTTCTTTGTCGTAATCAACTGAACTCATTACTGTTATCAAATCCATTTAAGAAAAATAGCTTTGCACTTAAACACAACAAATATGTTTAAAGTGGAGCCGTTGCACTAATATGATTCACTTTTTTGGAAACTATCACTTTCTAGAGAAGCATAAAACTGGTATTGTTAATGAAAACAACTGTCCTATGTAAAAAAGTCAACATATCAAAGTTTTATTTACATCCATTCAAGTTTAATTTAATAAGAAAACTGAAACAAATCGTATCTTGATGGATCTCTGCTCAATCTTTGATTAGCTAAACTAGACAATTCTGAGCACATCTTATTGTGTTTCATTATTTCACTTGCCGTTACTTCAATTTCTAAATATCATTAATATATCCTTTTATTTGTGATTTTTTGTGTTAATGGTATCTAGAACAACATAATTTGAAAAGCAACAACATACTGTCAGTTATCACAAGTTAATGTACACTTTATGCCCCATAGTAATAACGGCTAAGTCTTTTATTTTTCTTCGCAGACCTTTTGAAAAACTAAACGAAACAAAATTACTGATATATCGTTATTTATTATGTTAATTATAATGTTAGTTCTTTTGTAATTACTCCAAGCACTTAACCACAAAAACTGTATTTGTTTATTTGTGACTTATTAATTAAGATGACATCTAGATCGTCTTTATTTGTAAAGGTACACAATGATGTTCACGGAGTGATTCTGCAAGCTTTCATGCCAAAGTGTCATTTTATATGGTAGTATTTGGTAAGTGACCAATGCTGACTTAATTTGCTGACTTAATGTGCTCTTAATTAACAAAATGTCGGAATCGGAATCACTAAAGCAAAAGCAGGAAATGTTCCATATCTCAAATTATATCAAACGAGAACTCTTATTCTGTTTAATTTCCTGGACTGCTAATAGAATGTTTAGTCCTATTAACTTAGGCTCATATCACAATTTCATAACGGCATCGTTTTGGAAAAAAATATCAGAGTATATAACTTATAAAAATCATATTTTAGCTGAAGAGCATTTTAATATAGCAGCTTTTGGGGGCGTTACTGTTGCTAACTAACTTACTTAATATGTACTCAATCATGAACAGAAGTTCCGTTATCGGAACTATTAACTTGAAAACAGGATATGTCTCATAGCTTGAATGAATCAAACAAGTACTCTCATCCTGTTTTTTTCCAGAGTGATAATAAAACGTTCTGGTACTAGCAGCTGGGGCGCCTATCACAATTTAACAACGTTAAAAGCAAGGAAAAATATCGAAATCTATATTACTTCTATCAAACACATTATAGCTGAAATGTCCTTTTTATGGCAGCTTTTGGGACGTGGTTAACAGCATGTCAGTTATCAGAATTATCAACTAGTAAATAGGAATTGTTCCATAGCTAAAATTGCATCGAACGCATTGTTATCCTGTTTAATTTCCTGTAGTTCAGCCGTTCTGTCCCAATTAACAAAGGCACACATAACAATTTTGTAACGTTGCTATTATAGGAAAAGACTAAAGACTATGTAGCTTATATCGGGACATTTTAGCTGCCTTTTTATATGGCTGCTTTTGGGACGTGACTGTAGCTGACTTATTGCTCTTAATAATTAGCCGAATGGCAGTTATAAGAATTATAAACGAGACAGCAGGATATATCCTATAGTAAAAATTTTACAGGCTGGTATTCTTATAGAATATTGTAGATTCAATTGTGAATTTTCAGCATATTTGCAACTTTGTTCATATCCTTTGCTATCAGATTTGTATATTGTAAATCAATGTCGCAACTGTAAATTTCGGATTGCCAAACTCAGCAATGAGCCTTTTTGTACTTAAATATCCATTAATTCTTTAGGTTTATAAGTCATGATATCATTGTGTCTGTTGTAGCCATAGTTGCTCTGTTGTCAAAATTAACTGCATCGTTTCATCTTTTTATTAATATCATAAAGATAATCAATAAGCGATGCGGATCTGTGTTAACATAAATGTGTCCCTTTCAACCCTTGTGCTTCAATCAAAATCAGTATGAAAACCCACCCCATTGTTCATTCATTCCATTGTTTTATCCTCCCATTGTTTGATAATTTTATTGTCAATAATGCGCTTATTCAAAAAAAGGCTGGGAGCATTGCTTGAATTACCACTTCCTGGACAAACTATAAGCGTATCATCTTTACTATAGAGAGCAGTTGAAAGAATAGGTAAATGTCTTTATGTGTGGTCTAAAGACATAACGTGAAAGTCTTTACTCAAGAAAATATCTTTTGTTCGACATATGACATGAAAACATATGTAAACTTGAGTTCAAATTATCAGGGGTCCTCGTTAATTTGAACTTTTTCATAAGAATACATTGGTAAAAAAATCGGGACCGGCCAAACTGTTCGAATTAACCAGGGGACGAATTAACCGGGGATGAATTAACGAGGATTTACTGTATTGGTATTTGTAAAAACATGTATATCAATACACGTTGTAACTTATTTCTTGCAAAAAACGATGTGATAACCCGAGTTTAAGTCTCCTTACTTTGTGCTATTTTAGCGCATTAAAAATAGGGTTGACTTTAATTACCAAAGTCGCTGTGTCAAGCATCGAGAAACGACTCAATTACAAATTGGTGATTACTTTTTTGGCAGTTTTACGCCATCATACCGAATGTCACATGTGGTTTTTTGAGTGTAGTTGTTTCCTAACAGTGGGCTTAGTTTGCCTCGTTTCCATGATAGGTGATGCCAGAAGCGTAATTATTGAGTGAGGATGACTAAAATGCATAACTTTTTGCGTCTACATGTTTTTCATGGCCCTTTTTAGCATTTTTTTAATACAAAAATAATTCTGTTTACAGGTCTCATGCTAAACGTTGAAAATAGATTGTTATTTTATGAATCATTTAGTTTTATCTTGATGAGACCAAATGGAGTTTTGATGACTATTAAAAACAAAAACATTGTGTTACATTATCTAAATTAATATTAGTAATTTACATTACTGATTTGGTGACATTGAAACATGAGCTACATGAGCCCGGTAAAACAAAGTCAATTTCAATTTTGCAATGCGAGTGCAACACAAACTAACCCTTTAAATTAAGCTTGTTTTAATGTTGTAATTTCCTTTTATCAAATGTGACAAGAAGCATTTTCGATTGTTTCTCATTCCTCCTGTCTCCTGCCCTGAAACTTAATAATCTAATGGACTATCTTTTCTTGAATTAGTTTGTTTTTTTAATTAAACAAAAGCAAATACACACATGTATGCTTACAATTGTTGTACAAAAATTGGAATGGTTTTGAATCCTGCTTCTGGAAACGTTGCTAGCTTTCGCTGTTAAATAAATAGCTATACAAAAGCTCGTTCAAGTATTGAAAAAAAATGTAGCGTCCCATGCTTGAAATGTGCACATAATCGGGTACGGTTGTGTCTTAATTTACTCCAAACGATGAGACAAATATTAAACTAAGACTAACCTTATTTAAGTATTTAAACATTTTGCTATACCACCATGGATGTGAAGTCGACAACAACAAAACGTAAAATGAGTTCATGACCGAAATTATTTTCTGCATCATAATTATTGCCGGTTTGCAGTTCAGGGTTTCAAGAGTGTTTTGAGCGTTGTTTCAAGCTTGTATTCGCAAAGCTAAGAGTTGGGTTGCAGGCTTGTTCTTATTGTACTTTTACATTGCAAAGCTTTGTGTTTGCTTTAAGAAAGATATTGCTTTGAGTTGCAGATCAAAATTTCGGGTAGGTGTTCTGCAAGCATTGCTCAAGCGTCACTTAACACCTCGTAAAACCCTTTCATTGGACATTTCGAAAGTAAATAAACAAAGAAGTATATTTCATGGCAATTACGCTATTATTTGTACTTTAGAGTATAGGCCATCATGCACCCTACTTTTTTGGATTGTTTAGATATCTATATAATTGAAAACAATCATGCCCGAGTGCAACTACCTTTGTTTGCCCCAAGTAAGACTTGAGCGTTGCTTGAGTAAGGGTTTGGAATGCACGTGTTATACTTTGGTTATAGTGTTTTAGCATTGCTCAAACTTGCATTATTGATATTTTAAATGTCAAGTATTGTCATATGTATTTTATGTGATTGAGTTTTATGTATTTGAAGGCAATGATTTCTCGAATCATACACCATATTTGTTAGTTGTGAGAATAAGGTATGCGTATACAGGTCAAGAATTTATTATTTATCCCATTTGTAAAAATCATTGGTTTGAATGGATACATTTTAAGTTTATTAATCAAAATCAATACATAAATGGCTGAAAATATTTTAGATTATATTGATGTGATTGAAAATCAGCTTTTTAATGCGCGTGTTATTCGAGATGGATCGAAATTCCTCGAGGAGTGTAAAGATGCAACGCTTTTGAATCGTTTTTTTTTCTACCAAAGGACGCCATATTGCTCATATTGCAGATATTATGAAATTTATAAATTACAGAGAAGGGTTTGATGGCTTATATTTTGTACCTCCAATGTTACAATTATTGATAACATTGCATTTCTTTTCGTCCTCATGCTTTTAGAGAACGGATGGTCAGATTTTTGGAGTACATAGAACAGCTGTTTGTCGTGTTATTAAGAGAATCTGTAAGGCAATTGCATCGTTAAATCAACGATATATATAATTTCCCCGAAAACGAGAGCTTATAACCGTAGAAACTAAATTGAAAAGGATATTAGTGGAATACCAGGAACAGTAGGCGCAATTGATTGTACCCACACAGCAAAAAATGTCCCTTTTCTCAACTATAGTGCAGACAAATAAATTTGACCCTTTTGGTTTTTTTCCCCTCATTCCAATTCCTATCCATCACAGAAGTGTGATTTAAGTATATGTTATAAGTGAAAAAAGTGCTACTTTCTTATTTATTTGTCATATAAATTGAATGAAAAATAAAGGAAAAATCGTTGAATGAATAAATTATTCTAAAATAAATTGACTTTTTGCGTAAAGATCATTTGGTGTCGTGGTAATCATATACTGACATGCTGCCCAACCCACATTGCTTAACAATTATTCGGATCTCTATGCGGTTATAATGTAAAAGTCTACCATTGAAGTAAACCATTCATGTGATTTATGTGTGTATGTTTCGTGCATGTTAATAAATAACATAGATCTTTCACTGTATACTGTAAACTTGCGTTTAGATGTTAAGAAGTAGAATCTAAAACTTAAACTAAGACCAAGTTAAGAAAATTGTGTATCAAGGTTTTGACATAATCACAAGTAACCAATAGAGTAAATATGTCCGTCACATCATCGACGTCGAAAAATAGAAATACTGGTCATATGTCAGATTGACACCCATCCCTCAAGTTATCATTAATTTACAGTCCGATTATGGAATCAAAGACTGATAAGTGTAAAAGCTAGGATTATATATGTTTGTTTTGAGGTTCGAACAAGTCAAAATGGGAACCCAACACACAAGATATATTACATTTCCATGGATATTCAAATTAATTTGGCCGCAGTTTAATGTAAACAACATTTCTTTTTCAAGATCGGTGTACGGAGTGATTATTTAGACATGAGTTTTGCTATCATGTAGATGCATAGGGATTGAGATCGTTATTCAACAATGATCATCATTTTAACATCTGACATTTTAGTAAAATACTGTTTTAGAATAAACAAAAAGTATATGAGATATTCAATATTATATGAAAACCCCTATCAAATAAATAAAGATTCATACATGCATTTCTTACAAACGAAGTATACGTTCATAACGACATAAAATTGCATTTATTTTCCTTGACTTAGAACAAAAAACATAATGTTGAATCAAGCTTGAGTTGTGCTTGGCGAACGACGACCCAAAGCTGTAAGTTGCACTTCGAGGAAAATTGCTAAAGCTGGCTAAAACAATGGTTGCACTTGGGCATCAGTCTTAAACAATGTGTGAATTAATTCAAAATCAATGTTTATATATACATGTAGATCGTGTTTATTACTTTCGAGTATCGTTCAATCGGAATCCCAAAATAACTCAACGATGATAAGATATCTTTTAACAATATTGTGCAATAATTAGGTCTATACGGTTGTACGTCAGGGTAAAGGCTAGTTTTGAGATTATATCTAAAATGTGTGGGGTTATCTCGCATTCTTTCTGTCTTTCGTTCTCACTATTTTCGCGCGTACGTTAAAAAACAACGTATTTGAGGCATGGCGTCGTTGTTGGCGGCATAAAGGACGTGAAATGTACACAAGCAGTTTTCATTGAAATCCTTAAGTTGAATTTTCAACCAATATCTCACAATATCTCACACTACCGGATAGATTAAACAGTATTTGAATATAGTATATAATAAATGTTTACACATAGATGTGTCGTCAAACAAAATTACATACAAAATATGATAAATCAAATTAAGTGTGATAACTCAATCAAACTCAACTTGAAATGTGCCTGTGAAAGAGAATGGCCAGTATTTAGACGGCCATAAACAAATATTTTGATTTTAAAATGAAACTATTGGTTTGAGCAAGACTCAATCACTTTTAATCAAGCGAGTGAAGTGCACCCCAAATGCAAGCTTGAGCAACACTCAAGCGTCGCTTGGAGCCAGAACCACGAACTGCACACCTACATATGCAATGGAAGTGTATTTTACGTAGATGACATAAAAAGTATGTTTACGTCCATATTTAAGTTTCAAATTAAGAAGTAAAATGATTAAATGTCTGTCCCCGTCTTACTTTTTTTCTATTTAACTGGAATCGGCAGAATTAGTAGTAATTTAAGGCATCAGTGTGAGAAAAAAATTGTAAGAAGATGTAACCTAATACATGGTTACCTTATTGGACATAATTTAGCACCCCTAAAGACACTAAAAGAGGATTGTTTTCCAAAATAATAAGGTTGCTATAAAAATGTAAGAAATGTTTACTGTTTTTTTATATTATTTTTCTTTAGTAGGGTGAGCAGTGAGGTACTTATAGTTTTGTTTTCGTCAAGCAATATCACACTGAATTCCATTTTTTCTCGATTATATGAAAGATGAAATGGATAAAAATAGACTTAGGGCTTTCAGCGTTGATGAATGTCTCAAGGTCGTACTATTTTAACGATGCATGTTGTATGTTTAGAAATATCGTTCTTAAATCATGTTACAACCTATTTTAACTGTTTCAACACTAGAATATGAAGACAATTAACAATATTAATGTACTAATGTGAGTATCATGAAGTTTTCATGGTTATCTTAAGAGTCTTGTGTGTTTTTAATAAAAAGATGATTAATAAAGAGTAGTCAAAGTACTTTAATGTTTTCGATCCAGCTAAAGCGTTTTTATAATTTTCGATTTACATTCAGTCATTTTAAATAACAAATTGTAATTTATCTCGCTTTTTGCTCATCAACATCCAGACAGTTTGCCTCTTACTTTGAACCACATCAATCTAGGTAACGAAGAGCACACGTCGAGCTTTTCCTCACCAAAGGTGTACCAATCATATCCCAAATAGTTTGGGAGGATGCAAAAGGTACTCTTTAGCTTGGAGACGTGAAGAAAACATGTTCGAAGTTTATTTTTATGAGTAAAAAGAAATAGCTGCAAGATATAAATTTCAATTACTTGCCATTGCACAATGTTTTGTGATACATGAATACAAATTTATTCAAATATCTATATTTTTTTAAAACGTGTGTGTTTTTTATCCGCCCAAAACTGGCTATGAAACGGGAACAGCTAAACTGACTTGAAAAACATAATTTTCGCAAAAAGTTTATTTCTTGCTTCTATTTCCAAGAAAACATGTCTTCCAATGTATACTTTAAGGGGAAACAGAAAAGGCGGTAAAAAGCTACCTTACCACTCGTTGTTTTTGTTTCCCATAAGGAATACATAGGAGAACAGCTTTGTTAGGAAATAAAAGCAAGAAACGGCTTCCAATGAGACCAGGCTCTTAATGTTCAAAAATAATTTTGTGTGTCATTTACAAAGCTGGTTTAAGCTCGTTCATCCGAAACAGGCCAAATGCTCAAAGCGTGTTTGTTTGATATTCTATACCTTTTTCACTTGAAGAAAAAAACGCATAATTCAGACATACAAATTACGCGCTTTTTTCTTCAAGTGAAATTGGTATAACAAACACGCTTTGAGTTTTTTACTCGTTTCGGGTGAACGCTCCTTTAGGGGGTTCAACAATATTTTTTGAAAATGTGTCGCTGGGTGCTGAGGGCTGAGGAATACAATGTTTGTGGCAAACCGTTGCTACCTTTTAAGCGCTATGACCATGACCGATTATCATTCATACTATAACTCAATATGTTAATATTTAATCAAACATACATGAGAAATAATACTTATAAATAGAATTGATCAATTACTTGAGTAATTTAACATAGGTAAATATATAGGCCTATATTGATATACATTTTGGATATATAAAATAAGAATTGTTTACAAAAAAAAGTTTAAGAAATATATTGAATGATTCTGATAGGACCTAATGTAACTTCGAGACATATTATGTCTTGGGCAAGAGTCTTGATTATCCGTGCACTGATTCCGCCAGAAAAAAAACACATGTTAACTGATGCTTGTTTCTTATTATTTTAAACTATACTATTCGCTGTTTTAAAATACTTTGAATTATTGGCTAAGATGTTTAGCTGCTTAAGCAATATGAAAAAAAAAAACATTTTAGCAAGCTAATATTTGTTTTGAATAAATGTAAATGATTATTCCTATTGTTGATGATTAGATAGTAGGATATTTTTTGGCAATATTTTATATGAGAAATTGCCAAACATTAATGTTTGCATAACACTCTTAAATAAACATATTCAAATTAAGAACAACTAAAATGTGGCATCATATTTTTTTTGTTATGTGAAAATAAGCGCATGTAAGGTAAATGGAAGATATCTATACCTATCAAGAAAATATAGGTTGATTGGACATTTTAGTACCTTAATAACTCTATCTGGTGCGTGATATTTGCGAAAATTGCGAGCAGACAACTGTCTTAATTATTAAGGAAACGAAGGCCTAAAACGATTTGTTCGGGGGAAATGTTTATTCTTGTAGCAGATTTAACTTGCTTACACTTTTTCCAGAATATAACAAAGTTTTTATTTCAGAAACGATTATTCTGATAAATATAGCAAACAATATGAATGTATCTTAATTTAGTATTTGTAGACGAATATTTATTATTATCAATGATGACTAAATGCCCGTGTATTTTCTATAAATCCTCAATCTGGTACGAGATTTTATTCTTGCTTACCACAACTTGTTTTCGCGGTCCCTTGCTTGCAACATCAGAATAACATTTTAGATTTGAATCATCGTATTTAGCATATTTCAACGATATCTGATCATGTCCTAGATCTACAAAACAATAAACAGATTGAGAAAAATAATAGAAATAAGATCGCCGAATGCCCTTCAGGAAAGTCTCTATCGTTTCGCAAATCTGTCTGTCAGAGGAAAGAGTTTAAAAGACCTTTTACTGAAGGGAGAAGTTGCTTTTAATGAACCGGTGTTCTTTGATTGGAACCAGATATTCTTTAGATTTGGGATTTGGGTTGCTTTTAGGCGAAGCAATAGGAAGGATATAGATTCTATCTCGATATCATTAAAGCCGATAAAATATAAAAACATTTTCAAACTTAGATGTTGACTTACGGCAATATTGCTTTGACAAAAACAAAACTGAATAATTTTGTGTTTTGCTGCATAAAATGTGAACGTGAAAAAAATATATATATATTTTTAATATCTTATTTTTTAAGGATATGTCTTCTAATTCTGACCAAAAAAAATGACATTTTGCTTGCTGTAACTGTGTTACTTGTTATGCTGTATAAGGATTCAACGAACAACTATTTTAAACATATATATCGTCGCTCACATTGCGACCAACCTAAATATGGATATGCCTGAATCCACTTCGATAATGCATGGATCGCTCCTTCAAACATCGGAATCTGCGCATATATCTACATATGGATACGTTAATACCACACCGAATACTACAGCAACGTGTATGCAAAATAACCCGGAGTTCAAGTATATATATTTTGCAACAGAAAAAGAATGCAACGCGATAATTAAAGAATGGCAAGAAATCGAGTACCTGCCGTTTTATGTGTATGGCGTGCTGGGTATCATAATAACCATAATTGGTATCATAGGTAATATACTGGCCTTTATAGTACTGCGTCACCCTTGTATGGCCTCGGGTACCTTTCTATACTTAAAAGCGCTCGCAGTATTTGATACCTTAGTACTGATATGCATGTTTGCATTTTACTCGCTACCAACCCTAAGCGATACTTATAAAGATAACTACGGATATTTGGTTCCGTATATATCGTTCTTTATTCCTATGATTGTGACGTGCTCTATCTATACCACGGTTGCGTTCACGATCGATCGATATATAGCGGTATGTCATCCGTTGCGTGCGTCGCGTTGGTGTACGGTCCCCCGCGTCTACAAAACGGTTGTTCTAATTATAGCGGGATCATGTCTCTTCAATATACCGAAGTTATTCGAATCGCAAACAATAGGTGATGGTGAATACTACAGTTTTAATGCAACGGATTTTGGGAGTGGTCTGCAATACAGATATGTGTATAAGCTAGCCATGTATGTCATCGTGCTGAAAGTGATTCCATTTGGGATTCTGATCGTGTTGAATGGACTTCTCATCTACCGAGTACGTCAATCAAATATCCGCTA
>LQRL01006987.1:0-13344 GCA_001703475.1 Hydroides elegans
ATAATAATTAATTAATTAATTTTATAATAATATTTAAATTTAGTTGAGATTTTTTTAAAGTATAAAACACGAATAATGGTTTTTAGAAATTGTACTGTAAAAAAACACTTTTTGAAACGTCAATTACAAGAAAAAAAAAACGAAACTTTTTCCACCAAAAATGATTAAAAAATATATGTTATTTATTTATTTCACTCCACGGATACTAAATTCAATATCAGACACATATACACATTTGAGTTGAATATAGATTAACACTAAAAGGTAAAAATATAAAAGTTTAATTTTCCTTATTTAATCTCGCTTTATCCCGACTTGGCAGGAAAATAGTGACCATTCAGTGACCAAAACGTGAATAAATGTGGGTATCGAATAAAATCATAAACTCATTGTTTTTTATCAGAATCATATATTCTATTTAATTATTTATTTCAAAATATGTTTTCTTGTTTTTATATTACATTAATACAAGCAAGACCAAACTTAGGGCTGAGCAAGAAAACAAAAAAAAAATAGGTTTAAAAATAAAATAATAAAATCCCGGTTTATCCCGGTTTGGGAAGTTAAGGTTAAAACATATAATCCCGGTTTATCCCGGTTTGGGAGGAAACCGGTATTCCCGGTTAATCCCGACTTGGTCATACGTGAGTTAATATAATCGCGTATGGGCCTGTAGCTCAGGGATATAGCATCATAATCATGGTCAAAAGGATGTAGGTTCGAATCCCACCTTGTACAACATATTATTTATAATGGTGCTCAAATAATTCTAACAATTGTTATTTATATGTTTAGATTAATGGACACCCTGACTTTTTTTTTACCGGCGTATGCATTTACAAGTACCTGTCATTTTTCATCAAACAATTAACAAAATGGGCTTGCTGGCTCCTTAAGTATAAGAGGTTACGTCATATCTATAACTAAAGCTGGGTCATTGACCTTGACAATCTTGTATTCATACAATTTCAAGCCAGAAATTAAAATCCATAACGCTATATCCGACAGTTTAAAATTGGCATGATTTATACGATGTAATCCGTTTCAGGTATGAACCAATAATTGGCTTTTATTTACAGGAAAGACTTGACTTTGCCATGCGAGACATCATCTACGATCTGCTATCAGTGGGCAAACCCAACAAGATTCACTCGCCTGAGGTAAGCCATACCTTTACTTGTGATCCAGCTACAGCTTGCTATATTTAAATAATCTGATTGTTAATAGAATTATCAAAATACAAATGTAATAAAACCCTCAAGTTTTGCATTATAAATGTTGATACACTCGTTCGTTGTCGCAGAGTGAGCCAAACGAAATCCCGATTGATCATTGAAATATTCATACGTAACTGATATTTCTATAACAAACCCTCACTTAGTTTCGTATAATATAATAATTTAATAAATGAATGTATAAAATTCCTTATTTTAATAGCGTGTGAGTATCGGTCTTCGTGCTTTCCTCGTGATCGCCGACAGCCTTCAGCAGCGCGAAGGAGAACCACCGATGCCACTCACTATGGGAGTGCTGCCCTCGGGGTATACGCTGAGGTACAAGAAGACCTTCATCAGCAAGTACTTGAGCGAGGAGACGGCCAGGACCATAGGTGAGATAATGCTCTACGTTGATTCATTAAGCGTCGCTTTAAGTAAATGATAGTTAAATGCTAGCGTACAATTGAAAAGTCTATTGCACCCGGGAATATTTTGCGATTGCTTGTTATCAGCCTGTGCGATGTATTGTTTATATGTAGATCTTGACGGGTGTTTATATGTACCCATTTTCCAATTAAGTTGAACTGTCTGTTGTTTGATTTGGCGACTCACATTGTAACTAGCGTACTTACCGGTGTATAACCCGCACCGGTGTATAACCCGCACCCAATGAAAATCTGGAATCATGTTTAAAAATCCGATGCATAACACGCACCGGTACATGACCCGCACCCTTAATTTACCATTTTCTACAAATTGTATATATTACCCTATCACCCCATAAGGGCCTTTTATATGTTGCTTAAAATGATTTTTCATTAAAACAACCCGTAAAGACATCGCACAAGCTCAAATTTAATATTATTATCTTTATTTTATCTATTTATTCTGACAAAACTTTTACGTGAAAATCCAAAATCGAGCGGTTTATGTTATTGAAATCGGTGTTTTACCCGCATCATTGTATAACCCGCACCCGGGTGTTTTGTTTGTAAAATCGGTGTATAATCCGCGGGTAATACACCGGTAATTACGGTACTCTGGAGGTATAATTTTGCCGATTCTGTTGATTTTTCAGCCCTAAACTTAATGTTTAATGATTTGTTTGGCGATAAAAGTTTTTGAATTGCTTCTCCTTTGGCGTTGGGTCCTTAAATTTATTCGATCTTTCAATTTTTCATTTTATGTCAGGCGTGGTTTCATACTACGCGAACGTGCGCAAAGCTTTCGACGCAATTCTTCGCAACCTCGACTCACAAGTGGGCAAACCTCTGCTGCAGACCAAGACTGAGAACATCAACCGAGAACCAGATGAACTAATCACGTAAGTCGAGTGACAGTGGTTTCGTCGTTGACACAGGGTTCCCACAGATATGCTAATACATGAAAGATCATGACAAATATTGATAATGAAAAGTCTGGAAACAAAAAAACGTTATCAAGATAATAAATGGATAATGCAAAAAAAAAAAAAAAAACGGATAAAAATATACCCAGTTTTCTTCACTTAAGAATCATGTGTTAATCGAAAGGTTTTAATGCCAAAATTTCACAGAAATTATCACAAACCAAAAATGTCCAGGGATCATTTTGGCGGGGGCCATGGGGGCCATGGCCCCCAGATTCTCAAAATGGCCCCCATTTTTTTTTGGCCGGGGGCCGCTATGGCCCCTACTTCCTGAAAAAGGCCCCCGAACATTTTTGGCGAGGGCCATCATTTTTTATAGTTTTTAAACTTTTGGTGTATTTTACAATTTCGCCATTTTTGTACTTTTAAGCTAATTAAGGTTAGCTATAATGTGCTCAGTCAATGCCGAGCACCACAGAGAGAGCTTTCCAAACCTGGTTTTACTGACCACTCTCGTGATTATACACCCTGTGCACACAGCAGACTGCGAGCGGGCCTTCAGCTCTCAAAATGTCACTCAGAAATCGGATTGATTCTGATTATTGCAATGAACAGATGAAGATCATAATTATGGGGGCCCCACTCACAGAATTTTAATTTCAGTGTGGCATTGGCCAAATGGCGTGCTGTAAAATAAAGAGTTATTTTCTCTTTGCTAAGCCCTTTTGAAAACTTTACAAGACTTCTTGTGACATTGCTATAGTATATGGTTAATTGTATGTATCAATGACGTGTAAATAATTAATTAATTGTGTGCACTAATGACACGTCAAAAAAGGGTTATATTAAGTCTATAATTTTTATTTAAGAAAATGGTTAATTTATGGCCCTTTGAAAATGAAAAATGGCCCTCAGATATTTTGGCCGGGGGCCATCGGCCCCTGGTCGCAAAATCCCAGAAATATCCCTGAATGTCAAATCGGTATTAAATCTGTTATGCAAAAGAAACTTATTATTGTTTCCTTTTCTTTCAAACAATTCCTCAAGGTATAAATGTTTATTGAAACAGAGGTGAGCGCAAGCCAAAGATCGACCTGTTCCGCACATGCGTGGCTGCGATCCCTCGTCTCGTGCCCGACGGAATGAACCAGTACGAGCTCATCGATCTTCTGTCAAGGCTTACTGTGCATATTGACGACGAACTGGCCAAGTGAGTAAACTAGTTCGTCAATAATGAAACTATCATTTCATAACCTATCATGTGTGGTGTATCGACGAAGAACTCGCAAAATCAGTTCCGAAACTAAATGAAATTTTGCTACGTGTATATATTTTTATCATACTATTCAAAGTTGATAGCAACGGAAAATTCTTGTTCAAGAGAATCGATACTGTCCCGAAATAAATACATGTAGTATCCGACTATCGTAAAGACACTAGGGCCTCAACTTTATGGTATTTAAAAAGGAGCTTAATTCAAAAAGCTAATTCGTTTTATATGAGAAATACAGCAATTTTTGATATCCATTGCTTTCGTAGACTGGCCTTCTCCTCGCTCCAAAACATGCTAAACGACCTCTCCCACTGGCGCAACGAGGTCGTGCTGGGTTTCGTGCAATTCATGCAGCGCGAGGCGAGCGACATGCAATCGGCCATATTGGAAGTGTGCACGTGGCGAGTGATATCGCTGTTGGCCACGTGGAAGAACGCCGAGCAGAGTGTGGTCAAGCCGCATATCACGCAGAGCTCGTCTAAGGTATGTAGTTAGATTGGGGATAGAGGGGAAAGGGGATGGGCTTTGTAAATAAATAGTGTTGTGGTATATGGAAAAATGTGATAGATGACTAAAGAAAATTATGACAGACATTATCCACATCTTTCGGGTAATGGTTTGGGTTATATGAATTGATTTCAGAAAAGAGCTTGCTAAGCTAAAATGATTTCACTTTAGAGTAAACGTATATATAAAAGAAATAAACATTTGACACAAAATTGAGCTGTCATTACTGCTTTCGGATTGTACAATAGTGGCGCTCTATGAAATTACAACATCAATCTAGTCGCATCAGAAATTACACCCTCTAAATCCACCCTCTGAATTTTAGGAACACCGCCTACAAGCCGAAAAAGCAGCTGCAGCCAGCGCCGCGGCATCACAAGGAGGCGGAGGAAGCAAATCAGACACCTCTACAAAGGCGCCTCCGCCCAAAGAAACCAAAGCCGCGAGCCTAAGACAAGCAAACTCCAGGGCCACGTTGCACGCGGTTGAGGGATTGGCTCTTGTGCTGTTGTGTAGTTGTAAGCCGTCTATTCGCAAGAGGGCGGTGACCGTACTGAGGGATGTGCGCAATCTGTTTAATATTCTGGGTATACCAAAGGTGAGTAGTTCGTTGGTTGATAAATATGTGTATTCTCACATATTCGCCTTTAAATTATAGAAACTGAATTTTTAGTAATAAAAAATGTTGATTAACTCGAAATGATTTTGACTATTACAACTATTGAAATACGTTTTAATACCAGCAGTTCGATAGTGCTTTATAATATTTATCCTATGAATATTTAATTCTATGCGTGTTTTACTTCTAGGATGGCGATCCGACTGTTCTTGATATTATGGACAAGTCCTGCCCACAGATCATTGAGAAAGTTCTGCCTCGTCTTCCCGACCCTGAGAAGGTAGGTATCTCTTCTCAATCTTTACAATCAATCTTATTCTTTCTTTCCCATAGCTGTGCTTGTAGTGAATTTGTGAAACCGTTGTGGTGCGCTATGGATGTTGTCATTGCCTGTTAGCAAGTATTAAGAATTTTCCTGCTGATTTGTAGATGGCATATCTCTACCGCTATTAGTCGTAAAAATTGAGAGTTTTTGGTAAATACTGACTAAATCTAGTTTTGAAATATATGAGCTTATACGATTGTATATGATTATGCTTATTAACTGTTTCTCTAAAATTTAAATGGTTGCTATACGTACTATGCTTTATAGATTATATCCAGGATTTTATTGATATACATTTCATGATTTGATTCTAAAGCTCCATAATTTAAGATTTAATGTTAAATTATTGAGTTTGAACCAAAATTATCTGATTGACCTTTTAAAGGAAGATTATCTTTTTATTTTTCTGTGCAATATGTCGGAGGAAGTTCATGTGTTAAAATATATGAAAACTTGATCGGGTTATAAACAGGGAATAATTGTATTTTCTTAATATATTCAAATCTTCATTATGTAAGCCTGTTATATCTTAGGTGTATTTCCACAAGAAAATGGTATGCATATGTTCATGAAAAATACATCATATTTGTTCACATGTGTTGATATGTTCTTGTGATATTTCATGTTCTTGTACAATGTGTCTTCTCGATCTCATGCGTGTTACGTTTTCACATGATTTGTTAACAACGGAACGAAAAGTGTGTTCACTATATTCTCTTTCAGGCTGAGCTAACCGTTTGTTTGATCGATGCCCAGTGGACTTCGGACGAAACGCCTCCTTTGCTTAATCTTAGCGAGTCCCGATATAAACGACGCCGGAGTGTTAGACATGTTCTTTCAATATTTCTTATTTTTGTGCATAACTAACCTAACACGTATTTTAAGTTTATATATTGTTAACCAATACACAATTTATAACTTCGACATAATCTTTTGTAGAACCTAATATTATAATTTCGATGATATATTTGAAATAGTTTGGTGAAGATATTTTATGTTACGCAATAGATAAAGAGAATATACTTTAACAAATAGCTAAACAATTAAGGGAATTAAATTTATTCAAACAAAGGCTAGAAAGCACAAATCACGAAAGCGTAGCTTTCTCCACAAAAAAAAAATACAACAACAATGATCAATTATAAATGAAATCCGTAATAAGGTGGCATTGGCTTGGCACTGCGCTTGCTGCTTTTGAAATAAATTGGGTTTGCATTTCTAACTTATAATCATAGCTGTAGCCGGATAGAAAAAACAAAATTTATTTTTAATGTCAATTTTTATGTTAATCATATGAACTTTGGAAATTGTATCATTATGATAGGATATAACTAACTGCTTCTAGCTAACTGCTTTATTTCAGTGATTAATCCATGGTGTATTCAGTCGAACACGGAAATGCTAATAAAATATTCTAATCATGTAACCACGGCAACTAACACATAACTGTTATGTTCTATATTTAGGTGTGGTGTTGGTGATAATATATATTATATTTATCAATGCCATAAATTTATGTTTATTGTCCACGTTATCATGATATAAATATGTCTTGTATTTCAATAATTTTACAAAAAGCAGAATAGTCATTGTTTCATTCACAAGATATATTTAAGATATAAATATATTACGCCTTTTATCAATAAATACGTTATTTAAATTTTTTATTTGCAAATCAATGTAACGAAATATATCATAAATTTGCAAAATTAACTTAAACCTAAATACATTGTATTATATATCCTTACATATTTAAGATATGAATGCAAATTAAATGTGAAGCAAAGACCCTCAAATAACGCTATCAAACTATAAAAATGTACACTATATATTATATAAAAAAGCTTCACATTTACTTGATATATGCATTACAAATCGTACACTTCAAAAGCCACTTCATAACCCATTACCTTTTATCACCCCTTTGCATTTTCAGACGGCCACCTTACAATCATCCCCCATCGATTTCCAATGGCTCGCCGATCGCACCTCCATCATCCTCCTAGACCTAAACGAAAACAACAACGCCAGTGGCAGTTCCGAATCAACCGCGCCCCCGCTCTACCCGGACTTTGACCCCTGGGTCACGTGTATATCGGTCTTCATGAACCCGGAGTTTGTCATGGGGCATTGTCATACAGCGGTCAGTCATGCGTGGCCGCTGCTGTTTAGCAGGTTGCAAGGGTTGTGGCCGCATGTCGATCCACAGTAAGTCTGTCAAAACGTGTAGGGTATTATGAACTACAAAACATAAAATTGTAAACAAGGCCATTATGGGGGTCGAGTCGTGTCAATCTTTGTAGACGCATGTAAGTATTCATTTGATGAACTATTACTTAAAATACCAAGTTGTTGGCGATGATATAAGTGTTATTGATATTTCAGAATATGATAGAAATTTGTTTACCTACATAATTATAAGCCACATCTATGTGATTTATGTCAATAATATGCGTATGTTCATTAAAGAAATTACAAATGACGCTAATCGAACACACCATTAATTTGTCAACATTTCCTACCAGAGTAACGCTGGAGGCGAACCGCTCCTCCCTCCTTCCGAGTCGGGGCAACAAACGACCGCCGAGCGAGAGAGACATGTACATGAATCTGTGGAAGAACTACGTTGTCATGGGATGCTGTATAGTGCCCCCTAGCAATAAGCCTGGTGACCACAGGTCCATATCGCCAGACCTCAAGTGAGTTTTAAGCTATATCCAGTATATGTCGAAGTAAGATAATCCTATAATCCTGTATATTGAGTAAGCTATTTCTTTAAGCAATAAAAGGCTCTTAAAAAGTTGACGATGCTCTTCAAACTTAAAAATATTCACATTTTGATTGCCCATGGTATGACTTTTGACCTTGGCAGGGCCTTCATTAACATTTATAACCCGTTCCTCCCTCCTTTTCCAATCTCTGGTGGCCCGATAAAACCCAAAGCCTCAAATCGAATACACTTCTATCCTTGTCCCATTTTCATAACTATACTGGAAACTCCTTTCACATTTTCCAGCCTATCATCACCTGAACACGAGAAGGGCAGCACCATGGGTGCAAGTGGAAGCGGGGCTGCATCGGCCGAGAAATTGTTCAAGATGCTCGTGCCGCAAATCAAGTGCGATGTACCTGATATGCGCGAAAGTGTCATCATTGGATTAGGGCATATCAACCCTGTCTCGTTTAGGTTGGTGCAATTAAGTTTATACGGAATGATGGAGTTACTGCATCGGCGACATTAGCTGTGTTTCAAACAGGTGTGGGTAGGCCTATATTTTAAAGTGGTCGACAAGTCATTGGGTTATTTAGGCAAGAGGTTTGAATTGGTTAAGTTTCTCTTTGTGAAGTTCGTAATCCTGATATTGCCAGAAAAGGTATTCGGTTGCATACTTATTACTACATCTTAATGCTTAATCTTCGAGGTGGTTTCGTATTCTAAATATCCACAACTAAAGTATTGGAATGATAAAAAAAAAAAAATATTTTCTCTTTTCTCCATGTTTTCTACAGGGACCTGGTAGACGAGCTGTCTCCTTTAATAAAAGAGGCGATCGAGCGCAAGAAGGGCAACCGCGTCAAGATTCAGCGACGTGACGTTCTTCGTCTCGCTTTGGCGCGTATATTTCATTACATGGCAGAGAACTCCGTGTTTTCACAGAGGTCAGTTCTAAAATATTATATATAATTTGTGTGGTTGAGTCATTAACAGCAGTGAAGGTTAGTGCATTGAAGAGTTCCTTTGTAAATGAATATAGAAGTCTATGTTTCGTGTTGAGTCTATAAATTTCGGGTCGATCCATGTAAATCCAATGATTGCATGGTAAAACTTGTATTTTATAGCAATATATCCATTTAAGGCTGTTGAAATAACTTTTTAAGACAAAAATACCATGTACTTATAAGCTATAACATCAATAGACTACATGCCGGTTTATTATTTTGTTGACAAAAAATGAGTACAACTTAAACGAAAAATGCTGTTGGATATACAACCGAGGCTTTTCCGCCGAAGCCATGTGATCCTATTCGACCTGAAAACAAAATCATAAAATGATATCTCTCTTTCCCATAGCCACATGGACCTACTGGATCCCCAAACCGACAGCTTGACCCCCGCCTTTGTCGAATACATAGACGGTGCTCGTCAATACCTGGAGAGCGAAGTCGACAAGGACCCGCAGACGCTCCATGAGATACGGTTGCACTTTACGCAGTTTATACGACACCTCATACGCAGTATGCCAGGTACAGATCTGTGGAGGAGAAACGCAACAAGCTAGCTGTAGCTAGCGTCAGTCATTTAGCTGCAGCTAAAAGCTGCAGTAAGCTTCGATCTGGCTGCAGCTTACCGCAGCTCAGCGTCATAAAGATGCGTCTTTATGGCGCTAATAGCTGCAGTAAGATGCATCTACACAGACAAAGTAAACATTTGTCATGCCCTTTTTGTATGGTTAATCTCCATTGATATAAAACTAACATCAATAACATACAAATTTACATATTCAACCCATTGCTTTTTGTACCGTTTAACATAATTTAATCAATTAATTTCATAAAGATAAGTAATTTAAATACTAAATGTTTGATAAACACTTAAAATTCTATCCACAAAATAAGCCTTATGCTTATCAATGTATTTAGTTTGCACATTGAGATGAAACGCTTCAAGGATTAAAGGAGGGGGATCAGGAATACTCTAATGGTCAACGTTGGATGAGTATTTGCTATTGATGTGTAAAGAGACTGAATGAATAAAGATCAGTTCATTGATTATGGGAGAGGCATCAGGAGCTTTCTAATGGTCAACGTTAGAGGATAACGTTGGACGGGTATTTGCTTTTGATGTGTAAAGAGACTGAATGGATAAAGATCAGAGTGAACGAGTGAACAATAAACAGTGCAAAGAGGTGTATGTGTAACTTATCACAACACAATCCCCTATTTGCTTGATATTCAATATCAAAATATTTATAACAAAACATAATCTTATCATTTGAATCATAATGGAAACAATATTTCAAATCACTATTCAGCAGTTATATATTCTATACTGAACGCAAATACAAATCATGAAAATAAAATAACCAAGTAATCTGTCTAGACAAGACCCTTAAATTATGCAGTCATTTGCGGTAAATAAGCTGCAGCTAGCTGCATCTCGGTTGAAGCTTATCGCAACGACCGGTTGAAGCTAGCTGCAGCTAGATGTGGTAATATACTACCGCTAGCAGTCAGCTGCATCTAGATGTTGCGTTTCTTCTACACAGATCGGTAGGTTTGAATTAATCGACGGGGAGAGTGATGGTTTGGGTTGTCAGAGGGGTTGGTGATAATTGAGATTAGCCTCCACCCTACACAGTTTATTAGACATTTCAGGCTCGGGGACAGGGTCATTATCAGGCTTGTGGCGTATTGAAGACTTATTTAACTGGATGTTCAATACTTATTTTGAGCCTTGATAATATTCAAATCTCGTGAATAAATCAGCTTTAAGTTATGATTCTTTCGCCTTGTATTTATTTGACTCCTTCTCAGGTTAATAAACATACGAGTTTTGATTTAGTGCTTTTAATGTTTGCAGTTAACAAGCGGAAGAATTTCCTGACGAAGCAGCTGCGCCACAACCTCTTCTTCAACCTCTTTGCCAGTTGGAGCGGAAAACTGGGGTATCCCTTCATCGGACTAGAGAGGAAGTGAGTATCGGCTTTGTCTGGGAAATCGAATAAATGATTGCTCATTGAAATTTTAGAATAATTTTTAATAATAGGTATACAAGTCTACATAATCTATAAAGACTATGTGTCAAAGCACAATTTGTAACGCGTTGAAGTATTTCAAAATATGTTTTTATCGTCATATAATTTACGCTGACATAAGCTAGGGGATGACGTCTCATTCTTGTATGGAAAGCATTTAACCAAAGTCGAAAGTTAAAATCCACAAACGTTCAATTTTCAAAGCCATCTTGTGAAACATTAAAAAAATATATGATTCACAACGCCTCACAATAATTCTCCATTAATCATCTAGGTTTAGTCTGGGCAGCCGTGACACTCTAGTCTACAACGAGCTCGAACTCTCGGCCATCCAATCCATGGCTGCCGTTGCTACATGTGGACCCATTTGGGGCAGTCCGCCCGGTTTGGGGGAAGATAGCAAGATTTATACGTGGCTTAATAATATGCTGGGATCACATAATGACAAGGTATGGATTTGATGGCGATGTGTGGGGTTGTTTGGTGGTATATTGGAAAAGCTATTGGTTTCAGTACTTAATTTAGTGCTAGATGTCATTATATGTTGCCAGTCCGTTAGATTATTTATTGATTCAACGTTAGCACAAGTATAGTTTGGTTTAAGGAAAAAAAGGTAAAATAGTGTTTGCATAGATTTGAATCTGAATAATAAATTTATGTTAATGGAATCATCAAGAGTTGAAAGCACTGTGTATGTATTTGTTGCATTTTTAACTGATAAATGTTTGGCGTCATTGTTAATAATGTCTATATTTTCTTTGACTCTTTAGTCAAGACCTGAGGTAGGAGCTCAAACCCTTCCATATTTATCTGATCCTTTCATGATAAATCTACCCTTTACAATCAACAAATTCAATTCCAATATATATATGTTAAATTTCTACTATTTTTCAACTGAAAGAAATTCAGTCAGCACTAAAATTACGATTCGATTTGTACATATTCCTTACAATGTCAATTTGAAAAATAAATATGTGAGCTATTAAAGGATCGGATGTCGTACAGCCACGGTTAACCTGTTATAATCCGCTAGATGTGTTTATACCGTATTACAGCCTAAGATAAATAAGCTTTGTATTGTATATCCTTTTAACAATTTGAACCCATGTTGCAAACGCTTAAACCATATTAACGTTTGCTTGCAATTGTGGGCATGTTCCTGTTGACGGTTTGAATAAGACAAGGACCAATAGAATCGTTGATACATGTAAATCAAACGATTTTCATTGGTCCTTTATTATCGCTATGTTATCATATTTTTGGGAGATATAGGCTATTATTGGCATTTTTTTCTGGAATTTTGAAAAATATAAGAATATTAGCGTTCATAATCGTTATGTTTAAAAAATGTTTTATTTTGTGACAGAACAATATTTCGATCTGTTTGATTAATATCAAAAATGTGTATATCCAATTCAATATGTACATGTATTTATTCAATAGTATAAACTATTATACATATTCGTAAATTGATAAGGCTTGCAATATTGTGTAATTTTTAATCATCATATATACCAAATCATGTGTATCATTTTGAAAACCTAAAAATGTTCATACATTTTATACACGTACATGTATATCAGTATTATATCTATGATTTGCGTATTTATTGACCAAATACGTGCCTGACTATGTACAGAACAAAAATGCTGTGTTTTGCGGTGGTCACATGATACAAACCCTTCCAATACCCTACATCACCCCTCCCTCCTGTACCCCGTGCATGGACATATTCCATATGGTATTTCTTGGGTTAGCTAAACAACTTAAAAACATTGTATGTCAAAGATAAAGTAACACTAGCAGAATGAAACACGATATCATGACGCCAAAAAAGTTCACTCTATACACTTAATTGTTGCCAAATAATCCTATCTTATGGCATTTATTTAAATAAATTTTATGTACGCAAGGTCAGCGTCATACTTATCTTCAGCTCAATCAAATCCTATTATCATTAAGTATTACAGTCATTCCCCGTATATCGCACTCCGTATTATAAACAGCAATTACGGTTAGCGTTTTAAACGCCACCTCCCTTCATTCTGTACTTTATGTCATAATAACATACTACATGTTTTTTCGTATTAATTTTCTCCAATCTCCCTTCGCTCTTTACAGCTGCACAAACTGGCCCAAGAAACCATGGTGTGGCTGCTTGAGTTTAACCCGGACGAGCAGCATCTCTTGGAATGGGTGATTGATCGCTGCTATACGGCCACGCCTGAGGTCGCCGATGGGTGCTTTCTCGCCCTCGCCCGTGTGTTTAGCCACAGGTGAGTTTGGAAAAGGGGTGGGG